>CM040242.1:78061036-78118651 GCA_022545495.1 Chrysanthemum lavandulifolium | reverse complement strand
GATCAACTTATCTCATGTGGGTTCCTCTAGTATGTGCAAAACTCTCTTCAAACCCCGAGGCACATATTGAGGGGAGCAAATTATGGAAACCTCATCCTTCCGGAAATGCTCTATCGACTTGATTTGATGTGGGAAGTGATGTTGATATCTTTAGAAAATGGTAATCAAAGAAGTTAATTCTTTCTCTTGCCTCCGTGTGCAAAACATTTTCAAATACTTGATGCACATGTTGAGGGAGTTCTCGTTCTAAAATTATCAAAAACAATTCGGTACAAAATGCTTTGATATATCACAAGTATCTCGAATTGATTTTCAAATGGTTTTCAATTGGATCCAATGGCGGATGAACAATACCAAATTGACCGACCAACTTTACTTTATATGCGGTGATATAAGGATGATAAGGTTAGGTATGTGTTCCCATGATCCGCTTGAAGCCGGAGGGATCTACCTAGGGACAATCCACTAGTTAGTGTAGAAGTCCTTAGGTATGATCATAAAAGGAGAAAAATGAGATATGGGAAGAGTGCGGACTAAGACCGAGCTAGTCTTGGAATAAACCCAACAAGGTAATAGCTATGAAGTCTCGGTAAGCTTGAAGGGTTGAAGAATTAAAAGAATTGAATGAGGAAAGGGTGAAAACAAATAGCCTCCATTTATTCAACCTTAGGGTAAACCGGGTTCAATTCATATGCTACGATGGTAACATCGGTATTGAAGACAAGGCGTCATGGACCCGGGACGTGCACTTCAACTTTCCAAACCACTCAAGTTCCTCTTAAAAGGACTTGTTTCATTCTCACGGGAACCGACATTATCTATCGACTTTCTCTTAGAGATTGTTGATATTGAAGAAGGAGACCTCTCCTAGTCTCCGTTATAGGATCCAAATATGCGCTAATTGAGTCTAGAGCCACGAGATCATCAATAAATCTCATTAGGACACTTTCAATGAAGACTCTCTGTTTCACACAATGTGGAAAGAGAGATTATATCTTGAGTCCCACGCATTATCCTTGTGGTATTGCTGGGCGTCCGAGTGATGTGTATACATATTCACAATGAAGATGGAAAGCCTTCGGAGCCAACATCAAACAAGCTCTGGTAGGTGGCATGTGAGATCTATTATATGGATCAACCATGTGACAACCGAGCGAAACAATGGGGCGATTCAATCTCTTGAATCAATCACGGTTCGAGTTATGGATTGACGGATACCTTTGAAAACCGGTCTTTGTGCTTAAAACTCTTTCGTTAGCACATCGACCGTGTACTCATTTTCAAACCAAAAGGTGTTTTATGATTGACAATTGATTTTCAATAAAACCTTCGTTGTATTGCAAAACAATTTCTATTGAGCAATACACGATTGTTTTCAAATCTCTTTTCATCAATCAGTGGACTTAAAATTATTTGGTTCACTCACTCCGTGTTGTCTTCTTTGAGATGTTCGGTTTGAGAACACTAGAGCATTGCGAAACCTGTCAAGGAAATTCTTGAATTATACCGATCACAGGCAAGTACATGTATCGATCAGCGGGAAAGTGGGCCGTGTACCTCAATTCAACGAAAGTGATCAAAGACACTTTCGTGCGATTTATTGTTAGCTGTTGTATGCGGTACACCCGACGTTTGCGGTGATCGAATGAAGCGGTCAATCCACACCGCATGCTCACTTAACACAATCAACTCAAAGAAATCATGATTAGTGCATCAATGACTCGATATTTTCACTCCAAGCTTCTCGCTACTGCCGCCAATATCATGATTCAACAAAAGCTTCCGCTACTCGATGAGAAGATTTCATGATCCGAATGTGAGCATGTCGGTCCTAAAGTCACAACATCACAAAGGATGTCACGAGAGATTTTTGATGGTGATGATCTCAAATCTTGGCTCAAATTTATTATCACATGGATCAATAAAAGACCTCCACTTGGAATATCCAAACATGCAATGTGAAGAATCATTGACTACGAGCTTAGGAGCAAGGACTACATCAAGAATACAAGATCAATGGTTAATGTAATATCTATTTGTATTCTATGTAATTTTGGTACATGATTGAGGTGACCTCCTTGGGGAGATTGTTAGGAATTAGAAATTCCGGTAGTAAAGAGTCGGTCACCTCAGTATATGTAATCGTTAAAGCTCGTAGTCATAGTTCTTTTAAGTTAAGTAGTAATTTAGTTAAGTAACACCGTGGAGGACTGGACGGGTCTTTACCCACCAGTATGCACGATCCACACCCGATGTGTGGCGATTTATGTAAGACTATAAATACTCTACCTTCCAAGGTAGAGTTGGAGCTCATAATAATATCTTTCACTTTCTCTCACTAAGTTCCCTAAACCTCTAACTTTCTCTCTAGAATTCCATCTATATGCTACTTTGTGTTATGGTTTGATGTGTATGTGAAAAGTTATATCTTACATAAACTTACAAAAATAATATATAACCATTTAAGATAGCATCTTCTTCATGGTTTTCCGACCAATCAATATCTGTAATGCTGATGAAGTAAACAATTGGTCAATGCAACTGATAGCAAGGTACATATACTATGGTTAAATATATAAAAATAGATTCAAGATCTAACTTTCTAGAGGATGCGGCAAATCAAGCTTACTAAGAGAACCACTGCGTTTCTACCAACCATGCACTACGCATTGCATAACCTCGATGCCTCACACTCTAAACATATTGATCATTAAAAAACATCTCATGCTACGACTAACAATGCTATGTTATTTTAATATGTAGATCAAAGTCATTGTAAAGATGTGTAGATAAAAGTTTTCAAGCGCATGTGTTCATAACTTTATAGATATGAGCTCTTTATCTAGTTCCAACTTAATAATGTTGAACACTGATCCTAACAACTTAATGTCAAGACTCTAAATAGTTTTTTTTTTCTTCTCATCTTTGAAATGCAATAAGTCAATAACCAAGCCCGAGTTTAAGCCGGTGCAGGGCAACACACAAGACATCCATTTTTTATGAGCCTCAAATCTTTAAAACTTCGGTATAAGTACAAAATCATTTTTGAGGTATTTAATCCAGTTAATGGATGATTTGAATGTAGAATATGAGATTTTTCAACTGAAGAAAATAAAAGCTTTCACTTGCTTGTTAATGGAGGATAATGTGATGTGAGTTTTGTTGGGGAAGATAACCCCAAGACCAATGGTGTGCAACATACGTTGTGGGTCCCAACTTTTGATTTTATTATTCTTTTATCACTAGTTTTTATAGGTTTTTAATTTAACCGTTATTTTTGCAATAATACATTTTAGCTCCAATCCTTTTTAGATTTAATCTCACATTTTTAGGTTGAAATACATATTTTAGCCTACTTTATATTTTCAAAATATCATTACAAGGTATCTTACTTTATAAAAATGTTGTAATAACTTGTATTTTGTGAATTGTCGTAAAATGCATGAAAGCTCGATGGTTGTGAATAAATAAAAAAGACAAATAATATTTAGACTAGAAATAGATTAGCAAGTTGTTATTTGATCAATATCAAAGAGTAATGCATGATGAAATTATTGTTTGCTAATTTTTACGAGTGCTTCAATTTTCAGAGTTAAGAGAGCTTATTTTAGAACTACGGCACACGACCACCAATTCCTACAAAACGGCCCTGTCAATAACTAAAACCTAAAAACAAAGTACATCAAACGATAGTATTTCATATTTATGTGATTAAATGTCTATTTTTTTTAATTTTTAATTTTATTTTGAGACGGTACAAAAGTACAAAACAAATGTTTATTTTGTGTTTTAACAGATCAAAAATGTTTTTAGCGGATATAAATGATATTTGAGTAGTGAAAAATATATATATTTTTTTGAAATATAAAAGTACAAATTTATTTTGTGAGGAAAGTAGTATAAAAACTGCAAAACGAATTTGTAATACCACAAAGGAGGAATGTTACATGATTGCACAAATTCGGGCTTTTTACTCACGAGACACATTCCACTTTTAAACCGTGTCAAAACAAATCCAAATACGACTTTTATTACATTCTCTTTCTCATATCCATATTTTTGTATTTATCCCAAAAAAAGAAAACATCATTTTCCCAAAATATAATATCATCACCAACACCCAAACAAACCCAAATTCAATTCCTAGCTCACATCTTGTGATCCTTAAACACACACACACTAATAATCCACATATTCAACTAATCACTTCCCTCATAGGTATTCATCAATTTTTCAATTTCATTCAGTTTTGACTTTTCAATTTGACTTTTTTTAAGGTTTCGTTTGCAATTGGTTTGATTTAGTGGATGTGATTATGAATTGATGATCTGGGTCTGTATTGATTGGTGTCAATTTGGTAATTTTGGTGGTTAATTGGATTCTTGATGACTAATTTAGTTTCCCCCAAATTGTGGCAATTTTGACCCAATGGGTCAATAAATTTGATTGTTTTGATTTGTGATATGGTATGGGTATTTGGTGTATTGAATTAGTTTTAATATATATTAGGGTCTAAAGGTTGGTACTTTATTAGTACTATCATATAAAGGGCAAATCGCATAAAAAGTGCTAAACTTTAGGTCAATTTGAATTATAGGTATTTAACTTTTTTTCTTTTCAATTTATGGTATCGAAGTTAATTTTTTGTGTAATGTAAGGTTTTTTCGACTGTTTGAAAAGGTTACCGGTCATAATTTTAGCCGAAATAACTTTTCAATGCCCAACTTGAATGATGCACCACATTAACTTACCATTTTAGCTAAAAACTTGACTGATAACATCTTTAAAAAAGTTGAAAATAACTTACGTTGCACACAAAATGAAGACTTCGATGCCGTAAGCTGAGAAAAAGAAGTTAAATACCCTGAATTCAGATTGACCTAAAATTTAGTACCTTTTGGTACGATTTTCTATAAAAAAGATGTGCTTTTGGAGTGAATGATTTTAATAAATGAGCTAGTGCGGTGCAATGTGGTTGAAGTTTATGGTTCTATATAGTTTGTGGATGGGTAATGCGTGTTAATTTTTTGTAGATGGAAGATCATTTAATTGAACGCGTTGATGAGCCTGTGGCACCACAGGAGGTGGTGGCTCCAAAGGCTTCTAGTAGCCGTGCTGTTGGAGAGGCGAATGATACAAAGGAAGGTGAACAGTATGATGTGTCTAATGAGGAAGAGCCGTTGATTCAGTCTATTGAGTGTCGATTTGTCAAGAAGAGGATAGTGTTAAAATCTTGAAGTTCCTTGTGCTTGCAGTGGCAGCCTCAAGGTAGTTTTCTTTGTTGTTTTGTTAATATATATGCTTGTATTCGTAGTTATTGTCAAATTGGCCTTATGAGTTACTTGTTGCTTACTTGTGTGTAATGTGAATGGGGAAATAACGCATTAACATTCCGTCAGTCGTATGGGTTAAAAAAGGGACCTATAGTCGTCTTTGAGTTTGGCCAACATGTTTATTTTCTAAACTCTAAAGCATGCTTTTTGTATCTGCAGTATGCTCATAGGAAATGTGTACAGCGATGGTGCAATGAGAAAAGAGATACAATATGTGAAATCTGTCATCAGGTACATCAATGCCTACTTTATTTTTGTATTTTCTGCCATGTCCTCTCTCTTTAATTGCGCTGTAATTATAAGATGTTATATTTTGTACTAAATTGTGTATAAACCCACCTATGACCTGATTCTTTTTGAGCTTATTGACTTGTTATTTGCTGTGGTTATATGCATTCCGAGCTCTTAGACAATAATAATCATGTTTACCTAAAAATGTGTATTTCAAATATGTTCTCGCTTTGTTATAACCATACTCCATTAGTGACCAGGAATGTCATGTTTAGGTTGTTGTTTCATCGTTATTGGATTTCATGAAGTCAATCTATTAGCAGGTATATATATGTCATGTGTTTGTGATTAAGCTAACATCGATGCCTTCTTTTATTATTGGAGTATAATTATAAGATGTTAGTTCTGTACTAAATTGTGTGTAAACGGACCATGACCAGACTCTTTCAGCTTATTGACTTGTTATACCTTGCGAGTCATCTGCAATCTAAGCCTTTTGACCACAAATATAATGTTTACGTCCTAGTCTATTTTTTTGGTTATAACAGATATTTATGTGCTTCTATTTTCATGTTTAACTTTCTGTACTTGCACTGAAATGTGTATTGCGTACATCTTTATGTGTCTTAAAACGTCATCGTATTAATGCCACTTGACCAGGAATATCATCTAAAGACAACATTGAAATGTTTTTTTTGTTGTAATTGAATTTATAAGGCGTCAGTTTATTAGCAAATGAATTTACGTGTTTGTGATCTGAGTTCTCATATCTTCATGATGCTCTGATGAGTAGCATTTGTAAGATGTGCATAACTCTCTAAGGCCAATCGGTATCCAGGTGTAACTTGGATTACCAACCTTCTGCTTGTGGGTTCAAGTCCTTTTTGGACAAAGGTGTAGATTAGTTGGGTCAAGGATGTGTGATTTTATATGCTTTCCTGATGATATCATTGTTGTGACATGTATAAATTGCTGACTAGCTGGAACAATCTTCATTTCACAGGCTTATAAACCTGGTTACACTGCTCCTCCACCTCAGTCCGACGAAACTGTCATTGATATTAGGCATGTTGCTCTCTTCCTGCTTCTTAATTGTCTTATGAAAATTACATTACATAATTTATTTAATTTCCAATGAAATATAGTACTTTTCTTTTGGAACATTTTCAAAGTAATATCATCTATTTACCTGATATCATCATTCAGATAACTTGATGGTTTATTATAGACTGTTTTATATTATTTGTCATGTCAAACATGTTTCTTGTATTACTTTGATAAACCATTTCAACTTTCTAGTAACTCATCTAATAGTGTTTTCCTTACAGTGGAAATTGGACTCTTGCTGGTACTCCTTTAGACTTGAATGATCCTCGGGTTTTAGCTATGGCGGCTGCTGAACGTCGTCTTCTTGAGACAGACTATGATGAATATGAAGATAACAGTGCCAGTGGAGCTTCCTTATGTCGCTCAGTTGCTATCATAGTATGTTATTGCTATCTCTTTCATGACAATAATCAAATTTTCTGTTAATGTAATTTAACCACTTTAGTCATGTAGGATTGGTTATGTAATTTAACCACTTTAGTCATGTAGGATTGGTTATCTCATTCTTAACCTTATTGCATTTATTGTGGATTTATTTTGGGCAGTTGATGGCTCTTCTGCTGCTAAGGCATGCTCTCACTATCGGAGATGGTGATAGTGATGACGATGATGACCCCACCACCTTTTTTGCTGTAAGTGGATTTTCTAAAAAGTTCTCTTTTTTGGTAATCCCATACGTCTAATAATACTGGCTATCTAAAAAAGATGCATTTCCGATATTTTGTTAAGTTGTATTTTGGTTGGCAGTTATTCATGCTTCGGGCAGCTGGGTTTCTTCTACCTTGCTACATAATGCTTTGGGGAATCAGTATCTTGCAGCGTCGTAGGCAAGCACAGGTAAAACACAATAGCGCTAATCATGCATTTATTCTGAGGTGATTACAAATTACAATTTGGCAGTCATGTAATGGATCAAAATGGCTCTGGTTAAACGGGTGGTTTTTGTACTTGTCAAAATTTGGCCGGGTTGACCCGATATATCTTCAG
The DNA here is from genome assembly GCA_022545495.1 of Chrysanthemum lavandulifolium. NCBI lineage: Eukaryota > Viridiplantae > Streptophyta > Magnoliopsida > Asterales > Asteraceae > Chrysanthemum > Chrysanthemum lavandulifolium. Next base: position 78,110,993 of record CM040242.1, on the reverse strand, counting down.
TCCACAGTTTTTGGCTTTATTTTTTGATCTAAACCATAGTGTTAAGTAGGGCTGAGCAAACCACCCGAACGAACCGGACCGACCGAGACCGGAGGTCCTCGGTCTCGGCTTTTGGGCTAATTCGGTCTCGGTCTTGGTCGGTCCGGTCCGGACCACAAACCGACTATTTTGCCTTGTTGGACCGGACCGACCGACTGACGGACCGACCGAGACCGGACCGGACCGGACTGACCACATTCGGTCCGGTCCTCGGTCTCGGCGTTTGGGCTAATTCGGTCTCGGTCTTGGTCGGTCCGGTCCTGGACCGATGCTCAGCCCTAGTGTTAAGTATGATTACAAAAGTAATTTTATGCATGAATAACATACTTTGGGCGACTTTGGACCTCGTTGACCCATCTCCTTTGAAGCTACTATTTTATAACTGTACCTAAACCATTCACAAGTAAGGGAGCGAAATTGTCGTTTTTTATTTCTAATCTTCATTTACAAATTTACTTCTTCAGTTTACATATAATATTTATATAATCCAGTATACATATTATCATGTTTTTCGCTACTTGAATTGATGAACAGGAAGTGGAAACATTAGCAGCATCAGATGTTGCATTTATGATTCAAGCAGGACAACATAGAGGCTTGCAGGTCACCATTGCACCTGGACCCGCACCTGCACCCAGCATGTCATCAACACCTACACCTACAGCCACACAAGTACCCGTGGTAATCCCTAGTACGCACCAGCCACTTCAATAGTATACAGTTATACACAGAAACGTAACATTCCTGTTATGCCTTAATTATTATCATCGTGAAATTTGAGAGGTTATAGTAGGCCTTGTGTGTTCCGGCAGCCATTGTGTCCTAAAAGCTTTTACGAGCTAAATTCTTTCCGCGTATTGAGTTTGTACATCAACTATCTGTATTTGTACATATTTTATGGCTGTGGCGACTATTTTTGTACTTCTTATCTTGTAACACTATATAATAAGATTCATAAAATGTAAAAATAAATGGGACCCAAGAAAACAAATGGTTATAGGGAAAGAAAGAAAAGCATAAAGCACGAATAAGCACAAAAAACAAAGACTGGTTTATGAATGCATGGATATAAGTGCTTGGAATACTAAAGTTGGGTTTATAAGAGCATAAAGCAAACTCTTGGTGTTATTTTTTGTTAGATGTTTCTATTCTCATAACTTTTCCTTTATTTGGCTTTCTTGCATCTGTAGCAATCTACAATTACTTTAGCAGTTGCCCAATTTAAATTTTCATCACATGTTTTTTAAATTTTTTTCAATTTTCCTTGCATGTTTAGCAAAATTTTAAATTTATATCCCTTGTTTGACATAATGTACTTGTATTTTGCAAAATTCTGTAAATGTGCTAGTAGTCCAGCATGGAAGGAAAGATTGAGAATTGAGAGATAAGACATGAAACTAGTCATTCTTAACTATGTTTTTAAACATAGAAAATTGGTTTCCGTGGGGGGTTTTTTTTTTTTTTTTGCGTTTCAGATATGAGTATCTTATTATTGCAACTCGAAGTTGCAAAATGCTTTGTAGCTAGTTTCTAATGTTTCAGTGTATATATTCAAAATTGTCACTTTAGATAACGTGCTTCTCGAACGTTATCGAAGTGTATAGTAATTATGACTATTTAACGCGTCTTTTAACTTAATTTTCACCCCATTGTTAGCACGTCTAAACACTATCTTGCACATTTAACAATCCTATTTGGATAGCAACATCACAACACCATCTTCAATACAAAAATATAAACACCCTCCAAAGTTACACATATCTTTAGTGCTTTCACTTACTTTACATAGAAGTTGAGATCAATAGTGAAGATGACATAACTAGAGAGAACAAATTCTATAAAGATTCTAAGAGTGATGCTCCAATTTACTTTTCATTCAAACCTGTCAGAGTCTTCTAAAGAACATCCCCTTGATATGCATCTCTTTTTTGCTTCTATTGCACATTAATACTTATGATTGAAGTGAATCTACTTCTTTGCTTTTTCTACCTTTAGTTTCATCCAAATCTCATAAAACATCAAATTCTGCCTTATTTGTAACAGTCACATTCCATAAACAAACACCATCATCTCTCATCTCTGTATCTAGCCATGGGGATTGCTAATTACAAGATGGTGACAATGATTGTTGTTTGTGTTGTGTTTCTATCCACACAATCACAGACGGTTTCTGCACTTGGAAGCATTGGTCTTGCTTTGAGATGGGGAGAAGGAAGATTGTTTTCAAGGAATTCACGTCTTTTGAAAGACGTTAAAGTTGAAGAACTCGACACAAAGTTGAATATTGCACCAACACCGGCTATGATGTTTGATCCAAATCAGTCTAACAAAAGGAGAATTCGAAGAGGATCAGACCCTATTCATAATACAAGATGAAAGATTATCATCCGCAGGAAAATGGGTCATAGCTCACAAGTTGTTTTATAGGTTCGTTTGAGTTCTATAGTTTTGTTTCATCGAAAATTTGTCTCTCCCCCTCTTGTTCATTCTAAAATCATAGTTAATTACAAAGTGTAGACTGTATTATTTTTTCTTTCTTATTTGTTCTTTAGAGTAACTTACTATCTTTGGCATTTCCAACTTTGCAATCTGTCTCTATACATGGACATACATATGTATATATACTCATATGCAACAGGCTGCATCAATGAAAATATGAAACTACACTATCTAAATGGATGTGTTCTTGGTGGTATTTGATGTTGCGTTTTGCATGTGATTATGTTATATGAGATGGGTTGGATGAGATAGTGTGTTTGGATATGATTTTTCTTCTTGAAGTTTTGATATCATATAGATAGATCAAGTTTCTTATTGTTCTGAAAATTCGAAGATCTTAAAGATTTACACATGATGGTAATCGGCTTTATTAACTACTCTGTACTTTTCATGCTCAACATGCTTTCGAGCAGCCCGTCTACTATCTCTAGACCTGCACATTTGAATTCACTAATTTGGAGTTGTATACTTGTATCATGTCTTGACAGGGCTTGGACCCTGTAATTTCTTAAACCTTCACACAAATTGTCATCACTTTCCACACTTGAACTGAACGAACCCTCTTCATCTTCATCTTATTCATTGTCACCATCATCACCGTCCCACTGATACTCCTTTTCTTTGGAACTACACGACATCTTTTACTTCCGTTCTTTTCGTTTTGCTAAGTACTTGTCATCTTCATATAAAAAAAAGAGCATGTACAAATAATTTGTCTGAAACCGTTATTCTTGCTAAGTTCTTTTATTTTCTTGCATTTTGACATGTACAATGGAAGTCAATATATATTAAATATATTGATTATTAGGATCCATCTGAAACATATCAACAATAGTTATGCGTCTTACTAGAATGAAACTCCATGAGAATCACCATCTGAACGTTCTTTTACAAAATGCGAAAGAGGAATACCGTGTTTATAGCTAGTCATCGACATGGGTAGCTTTGGATATCATCTTGCTGCACAATTTAGCATATTTTAGCTTTTTGAGTAAAGGGTTTCCCGTAAATGTAGTTAACTTAGGGAATGTTTTTTTTACTTTTTTATTTTTTTAGGAAATGAACGAAGTGCGTTTGTATTTTTCCTCTTATGTCTGCAGGCGGGAAGAGGAAATGAACGAAATGCATTTGTTTCTTTTTTTCTATTATGTATGCAAGCGGAAAGAGAAAGTGAAAGAAGTGTGCTTGTTTATTTTTAGATATAAAAGACAAAAATGATTTATTTTATTTTATTATTATTATTTTTTTAGATATTCTTTTTGTATGATTATCATTTCCTATATCTTAAAGATTTAATATCCACCTATTTCTAGCTGACATAGTTTTGTAGATTAGTCATAAAACATTTGAAAAAAAAAATAAAAAAATGCAACCCTACTGTTTAGTGTTTATTTGCAACAAAATCTATGACAATGGTTGGAAAAGTCAACAATTATTTAGGAATAATCGGTACATCAACATGAAGATCGTGTAAAGCTTTTAAGGTGAATGATATAGGCGGTAATAAGCCAGTTTACTGATGAATGAGTTAAAAAAGGTTGTGTTTTATCTCTAACGAGTAAAACATAATGCTTATAAATGAAAACATGTCAAATGGGTTGAAAGTTGCCTAAAGTGTATTTATAATGCATAAAACCTCCTATATCATTACATTTTTTTATTACCATACTATTATTGAAATAATTCATTTTTGTGATCATAATTGACGTGCTGATTATTAATTAACTTCGAACAATAGTTGAAGCAAGCCCGACGAGTCCCATACAAAAAACTAACCATTTTAGCCCGCTACCTAACCCAACCATTTTGCCACATCAATGGAACATAGGTAGATAGTAGATACCCATGTGATGCAACCCACCTGAAACGTACAAATAAAGTTTTAAACAAATTTACTAATCGTCAAGGCTACATAGAACAACCAATATGTCGACTGAAACTGCCACCAATCTCTTAGCCTTCGGCAAAGAACAGTAACCCAGTTGTCGTAATGCCATCCAGTCAACAAGAGGTATTGCATAAATGGAAAAACATCAAGGGAAATAGTAGCGATGATGAGTGTTGTTTCAAATGCAATGCAATGATATGGTAAACATGCCAAATCAAACCAACTGAAAATGGAAACTTGTCATATCAAAATAAAACATAAAAAAAATGGAAACTTATACATGAGCCTCAGCTCACATTCAACACAGAACATAAAAGATATTTGACCTCTAGTGAGTCAAAGGGTAGAACTAGCTACTTGATTAAAACCGAGCTTAAATGGGTCGAAAGTGACCCGTGATGTTTTCAATGCTTTAAACCTCCTAAGCCGTATGAAAAAAAAATAACTAGTATTGTTTCCGTAGTCATATACTCATACCTAACACATATTTTAAAATTTCAAGAAAAAAAAGATAAAAGAATGTGTGCAGGTCAATCTGACCAAACCATGTTAAACTGAAACAGTAGTAACATGGATTTTTTCATTATTTATTAAGTTTATGTTTTCACTAGAGTTCGGGAAAAATATACAATTGATAAATCTTTCATATAGCAAAAATTTCCTTCTGTTGGCAGGTTATTTTACTTAAAGCTAGAACACCATCTCTTGCTTCAACTGAACCACAAAGATATTGAAAAACTGACATAATTGCATCGGCATTGTCTTATACATTATATTTTATTATAAAGTATGAATGATAAAGTTAGTGCCCAAATTTGTTAAATTTCTTTTGCATCCAATGGGGCCATGCACATCTTTTTAGCCACCTAATATGACCATAACAAGGACTTTAGAGCCATTAATCCACTATTAACGCAGGCTGAAATCATTCTAATTAGTGCACTTTTCTTACCAATCTCTGCTAGCAGCATCTGAAATCTCACAATTAATCAAAATGGCTGAACTCGTTCTTTCTGCCTTGCTCCCAATCGTTTTTGAGAAGCTAACATCTGTACTCGAGAACAAGATTGCTCGCTCTAATGAAATTGATTCCGAGCTGAAGAAATGGGAGAGGTCCTTATCCCATATCCGAGCTTTCCTTGATGATGCTTCTGAGAAGGAAGTGACCAACGTAGCTGTTAAACAGTGGCTCAATGGTCTCCAACATTTGGCTTACGACATAGATGATATTCTCGATGACATGGCAACGGATGCTATGCATCATGAAATTGTCAACGAGTCTGAAAGCATCCCCAGAAAGTTAAGAAAGCTGATCATCCCAACTTTTTTCACTCGTTTCTCAAGAAGTACTACGGTGGGCAGCAAGTTAGATGATATTACCACCACGTTACAAGAACTTATAGATGAAAAAAATAATCTTGGTTTGATTGTGAAAGATGGCCGGCAAAAAAGCAAGAATAGAAATTACCAGACTTCTTTGGTAGATGCACCTAGTATTGTTGGACGTGAAGGTGATAAGAGGGAATTACTCCAGAAGCTATTAGGTGATGAACCATGTAGCCAAAACTTTAGCATCGTGCCCATTGTTGGTATGGGTGGCATAGGAAAAACGACTTTAGCTAGACTTTTGTATGACGATCAGCAAGTGAAGGAACACTTTGAGCTCAAGGCATGGGTTTGTGTCTCTGATAACTTTGACAGCTTCAATATAAGTAAAGTCATATTTCAATCTATAGGTGGGGAAAATAAGGAATTTGCGGATCTAAATTTGCTTCAAGCAGCTCTTAAAAATCAACTTACAGGGAAACGATTTCTCCTTGTTTTGGATGATATATGGAGCGAAAAGCTGGAAGACTGGGAAACATTAGCTGCCCCATTCTCTGAGGTGGCTCATGGAAGCAAAATAATCATCACAACTCGAAAGCAACATTTGCTTAATAAGTTGGGCTATGATCATCCATACGATCTGAAGAAGCTGCCACATGATGATGCTTTATCGTTATTTGCTCAATATGCTTTAGGTGTAAAGAACTTTGATTTACATCTGGTGCTGAGACCGCATGGTGAAGGCATTGTTAGAAAATGCGGTGGCTTGCCTTTGGCTTTAAAAGCACTTGGAAGTTTATTAAGAACAAAAACAGATGAAGAAGATTGGAAGCAGCTGTTGAATAATCATATATGGATGTTAGAAGACGGAGGAGGTATTGTTCCGGCACTTAGACTAAGCTATCATGATCTTCCTGCACGTCTTAAGCAATTGTTTGCATACTGTTGCTTGATCCCCAAGGACCACGTGTTTGAGAAAGATGACTTGATATTGTTGTGGATGGCGGAAGGGTTTTTGCACAATTCAACTATAGAAAAATCAATGGAACGCTTGGGTGAGGAATGTTTTCAAGAGCTGTTGTCAAGGTCTTTTTTTCAACATGTGCCTCATGAAGAATCGTTGTTTGTGATGCATGACCTCATGAATGATTTAGCCACATATGTTGCTGGAGAATTTTTTGTGAGGTTAGACTTAGATGTGAAGAAGGATGTTACGAAGAAAGATTTCAAAAAGTTCCGTCATATGTCATTTGTTTGTGAGGAATATATGACTTACAACAAGTTCAAGGCATTCGAAAGAGCTAATAGTTTGAGAACGTTTTTTGCTATGCCCAATGTGATAAATAGCTGGCAGACATTCTACTTATCAAGTAAGATTCTAGTTGACATACTTCCCCAATTACCATTATTGAGGGTTCTAAGTTTGAGTAGATTAGATATAGTTGAGGTACCAGAGTGCGTTGGCAATATGAAGCACTTGCGATATCTTAACCTTTCTCGAACTAGCATCACAAATTTGCCAGAAAATGTATGCAATCTTTATAACTTACATACATTGATCGTTTCTGGCTGTTATGACTTGACTAAGTTGCCCGACAACTTCTTAAAACTTGAAAATTTGCGGCATTTTGACATCTGGGATACATTGCTTTGGAATATGATACCGATAGGGATTATTGAGTTGAAAAGCCTACAGACTCTCTCCAACATCATTGTTGGAGGAAACAACACCTTTTTTATATCTTGGCTAAGGAACTTAAAGAATTTCCAAAGGAAGATTCACATTCGTGGGCTGGAGAAAGTGCAAAGCGTAAGGGATATGCAGGAGGTGAATCTATCACAAAAGAGGGTTAGTGAGTTACATCTGGAATGGAGTAGCGTTTTTAATGATGCTCGAAATGAAACACTTGAGAATGAGGTCATGAATGTGCTTAAGCATCATAGTGATAATTTAAAAGATCTTTTAATTCAATCATATGGCGGTAAAGTATTTCCAAACTGGATTGGGGATCCCTCATTTCTTCTGTTGACTTGTGTTCGGATTAGCGAAGGTAGAAATTGTACGTTTCTACCACCACTTGGGCAACTGCCATCACTTAAGAAGTTGGTTATTGAATGTATGGCTGAGGTGAAAGTTGTTGGTGCAGAGTTCCTTGGGACAGGTATTGCATTTCCTAAACTTGAAAGTTTAAAGTTTCTAGATATGAGTGGGTGGGAGGTATGGTCAACAAATAGTGGTGTTGTTGATGCAGTGTTCCCACTCCTTCAAGAGATTCAAATAACAGGTTGTTGTAAATTGGTTGAAGTCTCTTTTGAAGCACTACCTTCGCTGAGGGTTTTACGTCTCAGTGGTTGTGGTGATGGTGTATTGACAAGTCTAATTCATGTAGCTTCATCAGTCACCACTTTGAATATTAATGGTATCACAGGACTTAGTGATGAGGTGTGAGAGGTGTCATGGACTATCTTGGGGCAGCTGAAGAACTACGTATCGATATGTGTGATGACATAAGATACTTGTGGGAATCAGAAGCAAAGGCAAGTAAGGTTCTTGTGAATTTAAGGAAGTTGCATGTATACAATTGTTCAAAATTGGTGAGTTTAGGAGAGAAAGAGGATGATGGATGCAACCAACTAACATCTCTTAGGATTTTGGAATTAAGTAGTTGTGATAATCTTGAGCGTTGCAATATGCCAAACAACATTCAAGAACTGATTATATATCGATGTGATTCGATTGCATCTGTCTCCTTCCCAACAGGAGGGCACAGGCTCAAGTCACTCAAGATTATTGGATGTGAACAACTGCCGGATACAGAGCTTCCAAACACAAGCATGCCACTGGTGCTAGAGGTTGTACATATAGAGAGATGGAAAAATCTGCAATCAATCAATGAACTGACTTGTTTCATTCAACTCACCGAATTAATAATACAAGATTGTTCGAGTATAGAGTCATTTCCTGCTGCCGACTTGTCGAATCTCACCTCGTTAAAATATATGAGAATTGTGAAGTGTAAAAGTATGGATGTTGATTCGTTTGGGCTTTGGCCTCCTAAGTTGGCTTTCTTACAAATAGGGGGTTTGAAGAAGCCGATATCAAAGTTGGGACCACAGAACTTCCCAGCTTCTCTTGTTGACCTAATCCTATTAGGTGGATCGGTAGAAGAAGATGATGATGTGACTGGTGGAAGTAAGTTGTCTCATATGCTTCCTTCATCTCTTACTAAACTTGACTTATTGGAATTTAAGAAATTGGAAACAGTTTCAAAGGGACTCCAACACCTCACCTGCCTCCAACATCTCTACATTCATGACTGCCCAAAGATGAAAGATCTACCAGAAGAGTTGTTGCCTTCACTTTTGAGTTTGAGAATATGGCAATGCCCAGATGAATTGAAAGAAAAGACAAGTAGAAGAGGTTCTTATTGGCCCCTTATTTCCTATATCCCATATGTCGGCATAGACTAAAGGTATGCCGCCTCTCTACTTTTTTCTTTTACGTGATTTGCGATCTCTTTTAATTGATTGACACACTCTAAATTAAAGTGTCTTGACATTTATAATGTGAGGTATAAATGTCAGACACTCTAATTTAGAGTGTCAATCAATTGAGAGTGTGCAATCACCTTCCTACATATATCTTCTGCCTGTATTTAAAAAGGGGCGTTTGGCATTGCATTTTGAAGCTAGTTTTCATATTTAACGGGGTATTTGTTTAAGCTTATGTTTTCAGTTTATGAGCTTATATTTCCATAAACCCAAATTTTTGGCTTATTTTGAAACTTATTGCTATATCATAATAAGCTTTTGTAAGCCCATAAGTTTGGAAATAAGCCAGAAAAATTGGGCTTACGAAATATAAACCAATAAGAGATAAGCTCATTAACACAAAAATAAGCTTAAACAAACACCCCCTAATTAACTATTTAGGTCACTCATAATCTATTGCCGCAAAACTAATTAACTGATTACGTATGGTCATTTACTCTTAATAAATGGAACTCATGATAGTAATAATTTTAATAAGTTAAGAATATTTTGAAGAAATGTTTTAGTTATGTAAAGAAAGTTCAGTGAGGTAAGGTAAGGCATTAGCCATGTCAGCAGCCAGATGTGTTTACTTTTTCTACTTTTTGTTAGAGGTGGTTTGTTCATGTTTGCAGTGACTTGTATAATTAATAAGGCTAAAACTGACCCAGTAAAAGTAACATGTTCATGTTGGGTAAAACATATTCATTTAAGTAACAAATATTTAGTTCAACTTGATCAATCAATGTTTTGGGTTCTAACTCTGTGTTTTACAGGATAGGTTTTCAAATTTCTGGAAGGGGTATCTGGTAAGCCAGTGAGCTGCTATAACCTGTTCTTACAGCTGAGGATGACAGACATAAGTTGCCACTGTGAATGCCTCTGTCAATAATTGTAGAGAAGGAGTATTTTTTGTATGAGTTAAATACAAGCCTTCCCCGTTTCTGCAATAGAACTGTTATTGGTTTAGGCTGTGTAGGACAGTTTCACTTTATGTCTCATTTGTAACAGTTATTGGTTTCAGTAACTGATTCACTTAATTTGCCTTTTTTGTCATCCATCAAGAATTCTGTAGTAATAATCAGATATATTTTGTGAGCATTTTGTATAAAGTTAATACTCAAACTGACACCTTTTTTTATGCGTGGTAAGCTGACTGTTATAGAACTTTAGCAAGTGGTCCATTAGCTTCCGAGGGTAGCATTTCAAATTGTGTAGCTGCTCATAAAGATTTGTTTCACTTAGGTGGTTCTGATGTGCAGGTTCCAAGTTTAGATTTTGGTTTCAAAAATATCCCACCCTCTGACAATTTACTCATTGATTTCAGCTTGAACTGTAATTAGTTAACTTCTGTTATGAATCGCTTTATGAGCAATGTTTCTAATTACAGTTGATACGAGTATCTTTTTCGATGAAAGATTAATGTGTAAATAAATGTTTAAGGAATTCTGTTTCTATGAAATCCAGCTAGAAATATAAGTATGGTTTTGACAATAGATAATGGTTGGCAATTCCAAAATAAATTAAAAAAAAAAACGAAATTATCCTACTTGACTTGATGAGTCTACAGAAACACAAGCGGAACAATACAAAACAATAGTTCATCATTGAGTAGTCATCGAAGCAAAGTCGTATGAAATATTCTTTAGATTTCTAACTTAATTAATCCCACGTACTTCATAGGTTACCATTTCCACTAAACTCACTCTGAATCCAAACATGGTAACACCTTAATAATTACTCCGTAATACAAACATTTGAAGATATCTACGTGATGAGACAAACATGTAAGATTGATACATACGAAACGTACATAAATATCCCTACAAGGATTATTCTAAGTTAGTGTTTGATAACAACTTAATGTGTATTAATTGAAAATTAGGTAAGTTAATTAAGTCATCAAATAGATCTTTGTTTAGTGCTTAAAACTAACATGTGACATTCTAGAAAAAACCATGAAGATGAGGGTCTACAAATTAAGTCCATCCCTTTTATTTTAATTTTACATGTTTACCCTCTACCTTCTTTAAATTTATTTCAAATAAAAGGATATAACAGTAATTGTTATTAATTCAGACACTTTATTCAGCACATAAAACAAACAACCATTTATTCATCTACAAACATACATCATATATCTAGACAGACATTTTAATTTAACAGGACTTAATAAATAAACTAAACAAACACGAAGTGTGATATTCATTGATACCGATGGATACATACGAAACATACATAAATATCCCAACAAGGATTATTCTAGATCTCGGGCTTGAGCCCAATACAAATAATATATCGACCCAACCACATTTGTCGACTAACACTCCCCTACAATTTGAGCGGGAGGACACCGAACACTTAAACTGGTACGAAATTGTTCAAACAAAGTTGAAGGAAACCCTTTAGTGAAAATGTCCGCATACTGATAACGGGATGGTACATGAAGAACTCGAACCTGATCCAACAACCTAATCTCGAACAAAGTGAATATCTATCTCAATATGCTTTGTACGTTGATCTTTGAGTCGGATTGGAGGACAAATAAACAACACTAACATTGTCACAATAGACAAGCGTAAGCGGAGATAAAGGAGTATGCAACTCAAGTAGATTCCGTAACCAACAAGTCTCAACAACCGCATTTGCAACACCACGATAACCTACCTCAAGATGAGACCGAAAAGCGTGGTGACACTTAAAAGACCAGGATAGTAGGTTGTTGTCAAAAAAGACACAATAACCGGAAGTCGATCTTCGAGTAGTAGAATAAGCAACCAAAAAAGTAGTAGATGATGAAAACAACTCTATCCAATGATCTAAAGTACCACGAACATACCTCAAACCCGCTTAAGAGCGAGAAATGTGGCTCAGAGGATCATGCATATGTAGACAAACCTGTTGCACCGCATAAGAAATATCGGACGAGTGAATGGAAGATACTAAAGAGCCCCGCAAGACTTCGATATAAAGTCGGATCAGAGACATGGGTTACCATCATCACCCAGTTTAGACTCTGATACCATGTAAGTGTGAAAGACGGTGAAAGGATCGAATGTTTTAGGCTCTAATACCACGTAAGTGTGATATTCATTTATACTAAGCGATACATACGAAACATACATAAATATCCCCGCAAGGATTACTCTAGATCTCGGGTTTGAGCCCAATACAAATAATATATCGACCCAACTACATATATCGACTAACAAAAATACATATATGAGAAAACTCTAAATCAATTACTTTTTCGAACCTCAAATTGCTAGCTTATATAGAGAATAAATAAATTAAAATTCGCATAATTAATTTATCATAACAATTAACCATTCACGCGATTAAAATGCTTATTAAATGGATCTAGCGAAGTGTCTCATGCAGAATTATTTCTAAACTTACACATTAAAAAAATGGAAAAAAACTGCTTACAACTTTAAATTGTATCTAGAAAGACAGACAAGATGTCTAATTTAATCACTAAAATTCTATGCATAAATAACTAAAAGTTTCACATCTTTGTGTTGTATGTGTTAACTTTGTTCCACTTCCTACTATGATAAGTTTCTTGTAGCGATCCAAAGAAGTTGTAGGGCCAAATATTTAATCCAATTGTCTCTGAAAATATTTGAACATAAAACAACACGAGTTACTCTTTTATGAGAAGTAATGAGTGTTGTATAAAGCTTGATGAGCAACAAGCTTTAGAGACGTTGAAAACCAACTGAAGATATACTTTACCTCACTGATGCGGTATCAGTGAGTAAAGTACCTGAGCTATAAACAACATTTGAGTCACTAAGATCAGACAAAGTATCACTAACTCAATATATTCTCTCAAAAACAGACTTGAAATATAGGCGGGAACTTTCTAAAAGTAAAAGTAAAAAAATAAATACAATGAAGTCAAACAAGTAGAAGAGTGGTTGACAAAAGGTGAATAGTTGAATAAATTATTCACTAAATTACATTGAAAGATAAAGCCATGTATAGAAGCATTAAATATGCTTGACACCTAACCTATTACAACATAGGACTTCAACTTTATCTTTGCCTATATAAGAAGGGTTTTTCTAACATGTGCCTGCAGGGCGCATATTACTTATAAAAGACGGCGGGACTCACGAAAAGGACGTCCGGACCCACAAAAATACACTTTTAAATAAAATATGTGGGTCCGAACGTCCTTTTTGGGTCCCGCCGTCTTATATCTTAATACGTGCCCCGGCACATGTTAAAAATCCATATAAAAAAAAGTTTGTAAAGAGAAGAGTTAGAGATTATTTATACAAAAATAATATTATGTATTATTGTGAAAGTATCCTCCTCTCCTAAGGGCACACTAAGCTAAGCTAGTATGCTTGTGTTGTTCTTCCATTAACTTCAACTTATGTTTTAGTTTAGGTTTTAGGAGAGTTTCATTTGCCATTCAATTGGGATAATGTTTCACAAGTATCCCTTATAATACTTTGATTCATTTCTAATAAGATTTATATACATTGAAAAGTACAAATGATGTTATTAGTTCTCAAATGGGTCTTGTGTAAAACTTGTTTTAACTTCTTAAAACTTATTCATGTTTTACCGAAATCTCGAGGCCAACAAGCGGTATCGAGAGGTTTGATTTATAAAACTTCTTCCAAGAATCGTTCAAAAGTTTTAAAATCATGATCCTACCATAGAAAATGAAGTACATGAACTTCTAGATTCATAGGCGATCGTTATGTCTCCACCGCTCCCAAACTAGAGGTTGAAAGATTTAGAAAATGGAAAAGAATGTCGTGTCATCTAGCTAGAAAGTAAACTTACCTTATTGAATGTCTTAACGAAGGTTCTTATCTTCCAATGGACACTAACAATCTTCCAAAACCTGAACTCTAGTGGTTGAATGATGAGAGGAGAGTGGTTAATCAAGAACGACACCTTAAAAGTGTCTTCATATCATGTCTACCATATGATGTGATGGAATATGTCTATTGATGTCCAATTGCAAAACAAGTTTGGACTAACTTAATTCTAAACTTTGAGGGACCCTCTGAAGTAAAATAAAAAAATAAGGTCATAGACGTTTAGCTTACTTACAATACTTTCATCAATACTTTCAAGACCACAGATGATGAAAGTATATATCAAAGATTCACCAGATACAAGGTTCTTATGACCAACTTTTCATTGATAGCGTTAAGCTATCAAACGATGAAATGAATGTTGGCTTTGTAAATAGTCTTCTAAAGAAGTGGCTAAACTTCCATCAAAGTCTTAGAAACTCCAACCATGTCAAAGACCTTGACTTAGCCACTCTTTATAGAAAATGCAACTATGAAGAAAATCTGACAGCCAATATTTATGCAACTGAAAACAAGAAAGCATTGACCATTTCACCCATGTCAACTTAATTTTTTCTAAATCTATTATTCAAGACTTTCAATATGATCCTACTGATAAAGAAGATGTGAGAAGCGATCAGAGTACAAGGATGATCTTAATGATAAATTTCAACAAAGAGCATTACTAGCTAATTCAAAGAGATTCTTCATATAGAATTAATCCAAATTTAGTAGAAAAAGGTCCACTAAAGTGAAATGCTTTAAGTGTGGCAAACCTGGTCACTTCATGAAATTTTTTCCCCAAAAACATATTCATCGTCATTCCCATCCCTTCAAAACAAATTCTCAACCAAATATAGATTCCAACCCAAGCTTATTACCTCTCCACCAGCTTACTCAAATAATCAATCAGAACCTAGAGTTTAAGAGATTATAGGGCAGAATATAGAAAGGCTAAATCAAAACTTGCTTTCTTAATTGCTAGTGGCTTAATATCTCAACCTTCACAATCATCCCAAGCCAAGTTGCTAAGTTATATGATGGGATGAAGAACATGTATCATTTGATGATGATGAGATGGTTATTTTCAAGGTACTCATGGCCTTGGTTGAGGATGAAAAAGGTTATAGTTGGGAAAGATCAATCCACAAATGGTGGATGGGTTGACATCACCATAAAAAATGTACATGTTCTTAGGTCACCATAATGTGAATACACAAGTATGTTAAGATGTAATATAGAAAGAGAGATGAAGGAGAGACGATAGGAACTTTACACACACATGAATGATAAACGATTAAGCATAAATGAAGAACCAACACCCTCCTAAGAGGATTTACATAGTATTTATAGGTAAGCGAGCTATGGCAATACTTCTAGTCCCTTCCTTGTTTAGTTTGGGCCTAAGCATAGGCTCATGGGCTTACTACATAAGCCTAGCACGTAATACAAACATATAAGCCTAATTAGCAACCTATTACAATATTAATGACCGACACTTGAATAGTAGTTACACGTAATCCCAACAATCTCCCCCTAAGGGTTGGTCATCAAATTAGAAGTGGTTGCTTGACGTCTTTCTAGCATTCTATTTTCTTGTGAGTAGACATGCTTTGAATTCATTAACTTTATCAGCTTGACATCTTTTTGTTTTCTTTGTTCATAGTTCTTTGTGGTTGGGGTGATAATATGTTGTTGTACGCCATTCGTCAACTTCTTTGTTTAGGTGTCTCCACATCTTTCTCCACCATGCTCACACTTCTTATGACTTTGACTTTCTAATGTGATGAAGTTCTCGAGTCTTTAAACTTTGTAGATTCTTTGATTTTGACGAAGAATCATCTTGAACTTTGTGTTGCCGTTGATTTGATGAGAACTTTCATATGTGATGTTGTTGGTATGAGCATGGGAGATGGTGCGGTCTTTCCTCCGAGGAACAATCATCGAGACCGCATGAATATGTTAGTGAAAAATACCAATCGATCATGGTGAACTTTTCTTGAAGAATTGACCACTATGATTGTTTTACTGATGAATGTCTTGATTCCATTCACCTTGGTCGGGCGAATCAGCCGTCCAAATCTCGTTGAGGGACAATTGGCATTACATTGAATGTTCAAGTAATGACCCACATCTTCAGGACTCGATTCTTGAAAGGAATCTCCTTAGCGGGATTTCCAGCACTTACAAGTTTGAATGTCGAGGGTGTTAACAGCATAGTGTGAAAACACATCTCTAATTTTTACAAAGTCTGTTCCTGAACTGTAGGCCCTCAAGTAGGCTAACACGATATATACTAAAGTATATCTACAGTTCAGGTGAGTCACTGAGGTACACCGAAGCATCACCTCACGACTGTAGACCATTTAAGACATACTAAGCGTAACCCCAAGGGTTACCAGTGACTTCTTGTCGTGGTGTTTGATGTTGACCTGGCAGGAGTTTCCATTCAATCACCGAGGATCACAATTGTGAATCCTCATAAATGTTCTCGCAGATTGCTAAGACTGCGTGGGACTCTAGAATGTATCACTTGTGTCCTTATTGTTGAACAACAAGTGATGAAAATCAAGTATTCTTAAAAGATCTTTTAATGAATCTCGTGGCTCTAGACTCGATTAGTACGCTTTGGTTTTCCTAAGCGGAGACTAGGGAGAGGGTCTCCTTCTTCAATACCAACGATCTCTAAGAGAAAGTCGATAGATTATGTAGGGTTCCATGTGAGAATGAAACAAGCTCTTTTGAGAGAACTTGAGTGGCTTAGAAGGTTTAGTGCATTGCGTCACTGGGTCCATGACAACTTTGTCTTCAATACCAGTGTCATCTTTGTGACAACCAGTAGCATATGAGTTGAACCCAGTGTCTGCCCTAAGTTGAATCACATGGAGGGATATTTCTTTTCACCCTATTATTTAACTTTTCTTTATAATTCTTCAACTCCTTGTTTCTCCGTTTCTATTATTCTCCTTTTTTCAATCATACCTAAGGACTTCTAATTTCTAACTATTCGTGTTAGGATTTAGTAAATCCAGTACTTAAAGTGTCGGTCACCTCAAGTATGTATGCTCGTTAGAAAGCTCGTAGTCATAGTAAGTCTATGATAGTATTTAGTTTACTTTGTAACACCATGGAGGACGGACGGGTCTTTACCCATCTGTATTCTCGATCCATGACCTTAAAGAGGCGTCTCATGTTGTACCTATAAATACCCTTTGCCCTCCAAGGCAAAGGGTTGGGCTTTCATAATACATTTTCTTTGTCTCTAAAGTTCCCATCCTCTCCCAATTTCTCTCTAAACCTTATCTCTTTACACCTAACTTGTGATAAACCAAGATCCTACAAATGGTATCAGAGACAGGTTTGATCATCCATCTCTCATGTTCTTGGTTTGATTGTTATTTTTGGGATAAGGTTTGGTTTTTGTACGCGTATCGTGGTGGTTATGCGTGGTCTCGTATACGAGTTTTGGTACCTTTAAAGCTTTAAAATTTACACTTTTTAATCCAAGATTCTTGTGGGTTAAGGTTTATTGAGTGCTTACATTTCAGTTTCTTGCAAAAAGGTTCAAACTTTACGAGTTTTTTTTGGTTTTTATGCGTGTTTGGATACGTGTGTACGGACTTACGCATAAGAGAGATTCTTGGTTTTGATCCTCTAGCTTTGTTGTTTTGGTGTTTTTAAGGTTGTGTCATCATTATAATCTGGTTTACTAAACAGTTTTGATCATAAAAACGTGTTTGGCAAATTTTGTACTTTCTACGCATAACAAAACCCTAATCCTATGCGTAAGGTGTTTTTCACGTGATCTTCATTTCTGGTGGTTACTCAGTGTTCTTCTTGCTTGGATAAGCCTGAAAAACACTTCGACTTTGGATATCTCTTACGCTGTGAAGTGCAAGAGATTTTTGTGGGTAAAACCCTAATTTTACGCATAAGCATAAAACTTACGCGTAAACATTTCTTACGCATAAGCCTTCTCTTACGCATAAGCTTGTCTTACGCCTAAGGGAAACTTACGCATAAGGTTCTTATGCCTAAGCTTTGGTTTACGATAAACTTAGGCCTTTACCCTAAAACTCACGCGTAATCTCTAGACTACGCAGAAGCTCGCTCACGCAGTAAGCTGTGTCTCACGCGTAAGTTTGTTGTTACGCCTAACTCGCTACCTCACGCGTAAGCCTTTCATCTACGCATAAGTATATAAGTTTTACGGTTTCTCTTTTGATTTTGTAAAATCCGTGAAAGAATCTATTTCCGGTTAAATCAAAGACTTGTAAAATCCGTAGAATTTAAACATGTCTTCCGTTGGTGATGATGTGCAAGTCGCAGGATCGATACTGTCCTCCCATGCTTGATAGAACCGACTATGAGTCTTGGTCACAAAGAATCAGGTGCATCTTGCTTAGTAAAGGAGAATGGAGTTAACATCCTTAAGTCAATTGATGAAGGACCTTATCGGGTTGAGACCACAAGAGACATAATTGATCTGCAGCAGATGGTACAATGATTTTTGGATTAGACGGACCAAAGACATATGATGAGTGAGTGATAAGGAGAAAAGAGATTTGATGTCGATGTCGTGGCTTCAAACATCATACTTTAGGGTCTTCAAAAGATATCTACAAGCTTATCAATCACAACACGAAGCCAAGGCGGTTTGGGATAATGTCAAGATGCTACTCTCGGTTACGAATTGACCATCGAAGACATAGAATCACAATTGTATGATGAATTCGAGCACTTTAAGATGAAACTGAAGAAAGTGTCCATGAATATTACGTGAGATTCCACAAGGTGGTGAATGATATGAGGAATATCAAGATGACTATGCCAAACATTCATTGAACTCAAAATTTGTAAACAACATGAATCCCGAATGGCACAAGTTTGTCACTTCTGTGAAGCTTACCAAAGGACTAAAGAACACCAACTATGAGCAATTGTATGCCTTCCTTCTTCAGA
Source organism: Chrysanthemum lavandulifolium (assembly GCA_022545495.1). Lineage (NCBI taxonomy): Eukaryota > Viridiplantae > Streptophyta > Magnoliopsida > Asterales > Asteraceae > Chrysanthemum > Chrysanthemum lavandulifolium. The sequence continues at coordinate 78,091,925 of CM040242.1, read as the reverse complement.
ATGAGAAACATGCTATGTTTGAAAAAAGGATTCTTGAACATTTCAAATCTCAACCAGGAGAAACAAGCTCATCAAATGATACAACTGTATTCTTCACCAAAGCATCACAAGTCACACCCACTAGAAATGATAATCACAACCCCGTTCCTGATTCGGGATATAAGCAACCTGATGCCAATGCAGTCATGGAACACTTTATCAATAAATTGGCTCTTATGGTTAAACAAAACTTACCTTCTCTCCACATACCAACAAACTTCACACTAACAATGAAATCAGGACTGCATCCAATCTACACAACCATGCTTTGGTCAGAGATGGAAAGGTTACAGTACAACCAGTTCAAGAAAGGCAGTACGAACAAGGAAGAGGTGGAGATGGTAGAGGCTATCTGCAAATCGAATTGGGAAGGAATGGAAACCAGGGTCAAGCAAAGCCAATCAAGTGCTACAACTGTGGTGGAGAAGGGCACATTGTTAGGAAGCTGATTTAACCAAAACGCCTCTAAACGCAGAATACTTGAGGACAAGATGTTGTTGGTTCAAGCACAAGATAATGGTGTAATGTTGAATGAAGAGGAGTCGTTGTTCTTGGTGATGGGAATGCTAGAACATATGATGGAGATGTGGACGAACAACCGATGCATCTCGCTCGAACAATCCCAACGCCTTTCAAGTTGCGGTGTGATGCATTTGACTCGGACATTGATGATGAACCATGTGCACAAACTATCTTCATGGCTAATATCTCTCCAATGACCTCTTCATCTCAACAAGCCGGTCCATCCAAGGAATCCATCATTAAAGAGGTACTCAAACTATATGATGTGGTTGATGAGCAAAAGATTCACCATGAAGTACAATCTATTGAAGTCATTGAGTCGATATTGAAAATATGGAAATAACAATGTTATCCCATATGAACAATATGTGAAACAAGATGACGATCTTGTTGTACCTAGTGATGAATCTTACGCAATTAACAATGAATGCATGCATGATGAATACTTTGCATTTGTGCTCGATGATTCCTTGACCACCGAGCTCAATACCTATAATGAACAAGTTGCTATTTATGAACAGTGCTAAGTTTGAGTTAACTACCCGTGAGCGGGATATGGATAACCAAATGCGCATAATTATTAAAAACTTTGAAAAACAAACTTGAGAATAAGTTGTATGTACAAGGAATACCATTTGATTGCTCACATGATCACTAAGCATAGAGTCTTAAGCGATAAGCATAGCGTTCCCCTTGTTGAGGAACCAAGTCCGAGGTTATTAAAAGGCTAGAGCTGCTCATAAGGTACTTTATGATGGTAATGAAATCCTTAAGCCTAGGCGAAACCTAGTTGCGTTGAGTGCACCGAGGAAGATAAGAAATCGATGAAGTCACTAGGAGAAAATGAACAAGAAGCTAGAAAATCACGAGTGTAAAAGAATAACATAACGATCAAACCTCATGATTACACTAAGGAAAAGCGGATCTCCTTAAACAAGTTTAAGACTCGGACACTTGTAACTCCCCGAACAAGTGTTCGGAAAAGGATATGGATATACAAAAGTCGAGAATATTGTTGAAAAGAATTCCCTTGTAGGAAATTTCCAAAAGCAACTGTGTATCCTCCCAATACACCAATGCACCTAGTTCCTAGATCTATTGCCACTAATAGCGGGACCTTAATCAACCTATATGTTGTTTATCACCGTTTGTTGATTTTGAGAAACGTAAGAAGAGAATCACACCTACTGAGGGATAAGCGAGGGGAAAGGGTTTTGAGCAAACCAAAGAATGTTATTTAACCGAGGTCATGCCTTTCTCTAAACAATTAAAAGGTCAATTTGAGAGTCTTAAAATTGGAATAAACACGATATTAAAGAAATGGAAAAGGAATTTGATGCAATGATTGTCGAGGTCAATGATTATGAGCGGAACTTAAATATAATGAAATTGAAAGGAAGAATCAGCATATATTAAATGAGAACTTGATTTCTCAATGTGTTGCTCAAGATGTGTTTTACATTTCTCTGAATTCTTCTATTATCGCATCTCAATTTCATGAATTATCTGTTGCTTTGAAAGTTTCCCATGATCGTGTAATTGAGCTTGAAACAACAATTCAAAATTGCATGAAAAATTGAACAGGATGATCATGATAATCGGTTAAACATCTTTCAAAATTAGAAGTTGAACATCTAGCTTTGCAATTAAAATATCAACGTCTGAAAGAAAATGTTAAAACCTCAAATATCAAGACATCCTTGGATGTTCTGAATTTGATGCGCTTTTGAAATTAGCAAACGTGATGAACATATTCGAGCTCATTGTAACACGATCGAAAGTTGAAAGCCCAAATTTCTCAATTAAAGGGTGAAATGAACAATGTGACTGGCTCCCAAATGCCTCCTCCTTGATTCTCGGAATTCTCAAAATTTTCATCTTCAAAACTTGGTTAATTCTTTACAAAGGAAAATGAGAGTTTTCTTGAAGAAAATGAAAAGTTAAACGTCATTTCAATGAGTTATTTGAGTCAATAAAAGTCACTCGTAACAAAAATAATGAAAAATAACTTCATTGCAAAAGGAAATTGAGAATCAAGAGTCGGGTAAAAGGAAAATGCCAATGACAAATGGGGAAAATGGTGCTTCAAAGGTGCATGTACGTAATAAATATGCTTTGTTGTGAAATATGTTCCTCCTCATCTTAGGAATAACAAACTTGCTATTCAAACATATTTCTCATACCTTAAGGACAGCCTAGAATGTCTCCGTGAGATTGTAGAAGAGGATAAGTTAGAGAAAGCACTTGATAATGCACTTGGCCATGCATGCTTATATGCCAAACGATCTCAAGAACTTCTAGAATGCTTAATTACAATATGCCCCAAAACCTTAGGTGAGCAAGTCAATCCCTTGATACCCTGTTCTATGCCTAGTACCAAGCATACAACTCATTCAATGCCCAATACCATGAATGTGAACTCTAGTATGCCTTCAAGTAGTTCAGAACCCAACACATCTAAACAGGAAATGCAAAAAGTAGCAAAACAAACTAATGTTCCCATTCCCTATACAGGAGTAATCAGTGACATTAAAGCGAGCAGGTGAAAGTCTTAAGGCAATACAAGGAATGATAGGACCTTGCAAGCTAAGAATGTGCATTGGAAAAGAGTAGAAGATCACCCTAGGAACACTATGTTTGAGTTGAATAAAACGAATCGTGTTGATTCTAGTATTAGCTATAAGCGTCGTAATTAATTCGAATTACGCTACTATATGCAAACCATGTAATGATGTCGCTTGAATTCATTGCTAACCATGAAAGTGGTGTGAATGTTTTGTCTAATCTTTGTCAAATGCCTAGTTAAAATTGTTAATGCTAAAAATCATGCTAAAAAGGCTAAAAGGCAAAGAAGTAAGAAAGTTAGGAAACAAGTGGAAACCCGGGAAGAACATTTAGTAAGATAGGTTATCAATGGATACCATTGGCCATAAGATTAATCGATTACGCCTCAATCGATAAGACAATGCCCTCTAGAAAATGGATGCCTCTTGGTAGAACTATTTCCTTAAGAAGTGAACATACTTTGAATAGGACAAATCTGAGACACCAAGACCTTGCATCTATTTCTAATGATTCCATTGCTTATATTTCGATGTGGGTGTCCCAATCATCGTTACTAACCAAATGGAGCCCATTCTTGCATGGGGATCCCAATTATCGATTATCCATTCTTGTGCGTGTTCAACTGCGGATCGTTCAAATCGTTACGTGGTACACGGACTCAGTTGTTCCAAGCATATATTTGGAGACGATCATGACTCATGAACCGTGAGTAAATTCATCGGGACGATTAGATTCGAAGCGACCATTTTGGAGCTATTATGGGTTATGGAGATTATGTGGTTGGAGATAGTGTAATTTCCCGGGTATACTATGTGGAAGGTCTTGGTCACAACTTGTTCTCTGTTGGTCAATTATGTGATTCCGATCTTGAAGTGGCTTTTAGAAAACATACTTGTTTCGTTAGAGAACTTGATGGTGTGGAATTGTTAAGAGGAACTCGTGGTTCAAACCTATACACCATCTCTATCGAAGACATGATGAAGTCCTCTCCAATCTGCTTGTTGTCAAAGACTTCGAAAACAAAGTCATGGTTATGGCATCGTCGTCTCAATCACTTGAATTTCGGCACCATTAATAACCTTGCGAAAGGATCTTGTCGAGGCTTACCCAGTTAAAATATGAAAAGATCACCTTTGTTCGACTTGCCAATTGGGAAAAAGCACGAAATATGCCCACAAACCAAAACCCACAAACTCGATAATGGAAGTTCTTCATACCCTTCATATGGATGCATGCGGACCAATGAGAGTGCAAGCGATTAATGGGAAGAAATATATTTTAGTCGTTGTTGATGACTATTCTAGATTTACTTGGGTAAAGTTTTTGAGGACTAAGGATGAAACTCCACTGTCATCATCAAACTTATCAAGCAACTTCGAGTTCGTCTTAACAACACGGTTAGAATTGTTCGAACCGACAATGGCACCGAGTTCGTTAACAAAGACTTAAGTCAATTTTATGAAAGTATTGGAATCGGTCATCAAAGAAGTGTTCCACGAACTCCTCAACGAGCGGTGTAGTTGAAAGGCTAAATCGAACTTTTGTGGAAGCCGCAAGAACAATGCTAATTTATTCAAAGGTTCCAATGTTTCTATGGGTGAAGCCATTGCCACTTGCTTGCTACACCCAAAATCGTTCCCTTATACACACCTCTCATGGAAAAACTCCATATGAACTAGTTCATAAACGAAAACCTGATCTCTCCTACCTTCGTGTGTTTGGTGCCTTGTGCTATCCAACGAATGACGGTCAAGACTTAGGAAAATTAAGAGCAAAGGCAGATATTGGAGTTTTTGTTGGTTATGCACCAAACAAGAAGGGTTACAGAATCTACAACAAGAGAACCCGAAATATCATGGAAACAATTCACATTACGTTCGATGAGCTGACCGGTTAAATGACTCCTAGACAATCCAGTTCCGGACCCGCACTTTAAAACAGTCCAATTGGTTCATCCCTTGTACCAATTCCCTCTCCAGCAACTCCATATGTACCTCCATCTGAAGATGATTTGAAGAAAATATTTGATCCAATGTTTGATGAACAGTATGAGCCAAGTGCCAATGATCTATTAATTCCAACAAGAGGTGCTCTATCCTCGTCCTTTGAAGTCAACCCTTCGGTTTCAATGTCATTAAGCCAAGAAGAGCTGCTGCGATCACTCTGTCTCATCGCAAATCATCAATCATCGAATGTACATCATGGAATTGTTTACGCACCAATGATGAAGTTAATCCCTTTGCTACTCCCGAAGATTCTCCATTTGAAAACAACTTTGCCCCTGAACCAACTCCTGAACCATCTTCATCAGGGGATATAAACTCTGCTACATCAGTCCTTCAACAACAACCATACGAACACCTTAGAAAATGGACACATGACCATCCATTGGATAACATCATTGGGAATCCTTCGATTTCATATCAACTCGAAAACAATTAGCTATCGATGCCTTATGGTGCTTCTTCAACTCGGTACTCTCCAAGATCGAACAAAAGATGTTAAAACTTCAATGTCTCGAGGACAAAGCGGTTTAATGCAATGCAAGAAGAAATTCATGAGTTCGATCGTCTAGATGTATGGGAATTAGTACCGGTTCAGTTATGCAATGATCATTGCTCTCAAGTGGATCTTCAAAGTGAAGCTTGATGAGCACGGTGATGTTCGAAAAATAAGGCACGGTTAGTTGCTAAAGGTTATCGTCAAGAAGAAGGTATCGACTTTGAGGAATCTTTTGTACATTGCGCATCGAAGCAATCGAATCTTCACGGCTAATCTTGCAAGTAAGAATATGATTTTCTATCGGATGGATGTAAAGGCGGCTTTTCTCAACGGAGATCTTAAAGAAGTCGTATCGTCGACCAACCGAAGGTTTTGTGAATCGAGCATCCTACTCATATCTATCGCTTGAAAAGGCCCTTTACGGTTTGAAGCAAGCTCCAAGGGCATGGTATGATCGCTATCAAAGTTTCTTCTATCCACCGGATTGAGAAAGGAGCGATTGATCCAACATTGTTCACCGAAAGTCGGGCAAACATTTAATTCACGTTTAAATTTACGTTGATGATATTATTTTTGCCTCGTGACCCTAATGAATGTGATCATTTTCTATGGAGATGGGCTCAAATTTCAAATGTCAATGATGGGACAAATGTCATTTTCTTGGGATTACAAATTTCACAAAGTCCGGAGGCATTTTATAAATCAATCTAAATACGCTAGTGAAATCTTAAAGAAATTTGGATTTACCTCTAGTGACCACTGCTGACACTCCTATGGTGGGCGTACAAAGCGGATGAGGACCACTCGGGGATAATAGTAGATCAAGCGAAATATCATAGTATGATTGGATCCTCGATGTACCTCACGACGATGAACCAGACATTTTGTTCGTTGTATGCATGTGTGCTAGATACTAGGCTAAGCCTACCAAAAGCACCTTGAAGCGGTTAATCGAGTCTTTGGTATCTCCAAGGAACCATTAACATGGGACTTTGGTATCCAAAGGACTCGGTATGTCTCTAACGACCTATGCGAGATCTTGACCATGCAGGATGTCAAGAAACTCGTCCAAATACTTGGTGGTGCTCAATTTTAGGTGACAAGCTCGTAGGCTGGTCTTCAAAGAAACAAATGAGCACTTCCATATCCTCTACAAAGGTGAATACATAGCCATGTCATCTTGTTGTGCTCAAATCTTATGGATGAGATCCCAATTATCGACTATGGCTTTGTATTCAACAAAGTTCCTATGTATTGTGATAACAAAAGTGCCATTGCTCTCTCGCAACAATGTTTAACACTCTAGAGCAAAGCACATCGACATTCGACATCATTTCATCGAGGGAACAAGTTGAAAATGGTGTGGTTGAACTATACTTCGTAAGGGTGAATATCAACTAGCAGACATCTTCACCAAAGCTCTTTCTAGAGAACGCTTTGAGTTTATTCTTCCACGACTAGGCTTAAGAGCCTTCAACGAACGCTCAAACGTCTTGAGGAAGGCGTCGAGGAGTAAAGGTGTTCGACTCTATCTATTCTTTGTATATATCTTTCAAAACCAAATACAAAATACAAAACCAACAAAACACAAATAGAAAATATAAACCTTTTCAAAATCCATAAAAATCGAAAATCTTGAAAATCTTCAAAAATATTGTTTATTTATCATGTTTTTCTTGTCGGTTCGATAACATCTACGGACTTTGAGTTGTCACTCAAAGAATGGAACAGTCTCTAGATGAAGTTCGAATTTAAAAAAAAAAAAAAAAATCGAGATGGAGAAAATGTTGGTTTATTGTCATTTCGACGATAACCGCTTTTCAAAGAAAAAACGAGCCATGCTTTATCATGTTTTCAAATCTCATGCTCGATTCTATAAACATTTATCGCTATCTAATGAAAACTAATTGCTTTGTAAAATAACTCAGACTCAAGTTTGAAAATCATCTGGACCTAAAAGTTTGTCAAAATATCTATCTCTCAATCAACAACATATGTCGTTGATTGAGGAGGAGAATGATTTCAATTATAATCATGCATGTTTAATCAATAGAGTTGAAAGTCTCAAAATCCGATCCTTATCTGTTAAAAAGTTTTCATAATCAAGTCACAATTCTCCTTAAATGCTTTTCAAAATCAATTTAAATCTACAGAGATCGCAAATATCAAATGATTTGATAATTGTGATCGGGGGAGAATTTTTCATTTAAATTGGATTTAAACTGATAATTCGATAAATGGGTTCATATGTGTTTAGCAAGTTTTCCTCCCCGCATGTGACAAACAATTTCAAATTTTCCATGCACATGTTGAGGGGGAGCATCTACTTTAAACCTTAAATTATTGAAATGTGATTGAATTGTCTCTAAGTGCGGGTTCCTCTAATATGTGCAAAACTCTTTCAAACTTGAGGCACATATTGAGGGGAGCAAGTTTATGAAAACCTCATCCTTCCCTTATATGCTTTATCTACTTGTTTTGATTAGGAAGTGATGTTGATATCTTTAGAAATTGGTAATCAAAGAAGTTAATTCTTTCTCTTGCCTCCATGTGCAAAACAATTTTAAATATATGAAGCACATGTTGAGGAGGAGCTCTTGTTCTAAAAATATCAAAAACAATTCAGGTACAAAATGCTTTGATAATATATCTTAAGTATCTGGATTGATTTTCAAATGGTTTTCAATTGGTTCCAATGGCAGATGAACAATACCAAATAGACCGACCAACTTTACTTTATGTATGGTGATATAAGGATGATAAGGTTAGGTATTTTGTTCCCATGATCCGCCGTGAACCGGAGGGATCTACCGAGGACAATCCACTAGTTAGTGTAGAAGTCCTTAGGTATGATGATAAAGGAGAAAAATTGAGATATGGGAAGAGTGCGGATGAGGCGAGCTAGTCTTGGAATAAATCCAACAAGGTTCTAGCTATGATGTCTCGGTAAGCTTGAAGGGTTGAAGAATGAAAAGAATTGAATGAGAAAGGGTGAAAACAAATAGCCTCCAATTATTCAACCTTAGGGCGGATACGGGTTCAATTCATATACTCTTGGTGGTTACCAAGGTAACATCGGTATTGAAGACAAGGCGTCATGGACCCAATGACGACCGCACTTCAACTTCCCAAACCGCTCAAGTTCCTCTTAAAAGGACTTGTTTCATTCTCACGAGGAACCGACATTATCTATCGACTTTCTTTAGAGGCTGTTGATATTGAAGAAGGAGACCCTCTCCTAGTCTCCGATATAGGATCCAAATGTGCACAAATTGAGTCTAGAGCCACGAGATCATCAATAAATCTCCTTAGGACACTTTCAATGAAGACTCTCATTTCACACAATGTGGAAAGAGATTATATCTTGAGTGCTACGCATTATCCTTGTGCTATTGCGGAACATCCGAGTGATATGCAAACATATTCACGGTGAAGATGGAAAGCCTTCGGAGCCAACATCAAACAAGCTCCGGTAGGTAGCATGTGAGATCTATTCTATAGATCAACCATGTAACAACCGGGCGAAACAATGGGGCGATTCAATCTTTGAATCAATCTGGTTCGAGTTATGGATTGGCGGATACCTTTGAAAAACCGGTCGTTGTGCTTAAAACTCTTTTCTTTAGCTCATCGACCGTGTATGCAATATTTCAAATCAAAGGTAATTTATGATTGATAATTGATTTTCATTAAAACCTTCGTTGTATTGCAAAAACAATTTCTATTGAGCAATACGATTGTTCTTCAAATCTCTTTTCATCAATCGGTGAATCTCTATTCGCTAGTTCACTCACTCTGTGTTGTCTTCTTTGAGACGTTCGGTTTGAGAACGACTAGAGTAGTGCGAAACCTGTCAAGGAAAATTCTTGAATTATACGATCACGGGCGGTACTTGTCTTGATCAGCGAGGAACCGTGGGCGTGTACCTCAATTCAACGAAAGTGATCAAAGACACTTTCGTGCGATTTATTGCTAAGCTGTTGTATGTAGGAGCGCCCTCGTTTGCGGTGATCGAATGTTGCGGTCAATCCATAGCCGCATGCTCACTCAACACATTCATCTCGAAGAAATCATGATTAGTGCATCATTGACTCGATATTTTCACTCCATGCTTACGCTTTCTGTGCTTTGCAAATATCATGAATCGCCTAAAGCTTCCGCTACTCGATAAGAAGTTATCATGATCCGAATGTGAGCATGTCGGTCCAAAAGTCACAACATCACATACTACCAACACCACAATGGAAGAGTCGAGATTTCTGATTCTTGATAATCTCAATCTTGGTTCAAATACTCTAACATCACGTAGATCGGTTTAAGACCTCCACTGAAATCTCAAAACATGCGAGAACATGATGATTCAAAGACTACGAGCTAAAGAACAAAAGTGCTTAATCAAAGTAACCAAGAACAACGAAATGTTATATCGGTTTGTAATCATTGTAAGTTGGTGACCTCCATAGGGGAGATTGTTAGGATTTAGTAAATCCATTACTTAAAGTGTCGGTCACCTCAGTATGTATGCTCGTTAGAAAGCTCGTAGTCATAGTAAGTCTATGATAGTATTTATTTTACTTTGTAACACGTGGAGGACAGATGGGTCTTTACCCACCTGTATGCACGATCCTGACCTTAAAGAGGCGTCTCATGTTGTACCTATAAATACCCTTTGCCTCCAAGGCAAAGGGTTGGGCTTTATAATACATTTTCTTTGTCACTCTAAAGTTCCCATCCTCTCCCACTTTCTCTCTAAACCTTATCTCTTTACACCTAACTTGTGATAAACCAAGATCCTACAATTCGTGATGTCCTTGGGTAGATTCCTCCGCCTCTGGCGGATCATAGGACATTTTTCCTAAACTTAGTCACCTTATAACTCCATGACTATCCTATGTTTCCATAATACCATTCTCTTGAAAATCTCTCAAAGTGTTTATGAATAGAAACATGTTTTGAAACACTATGAGAGTTTTGTATTTTTCAGGATTACTCCCCCTTCACATGTGCTTATGAGTTTTGACTGAAATCTGCACAGTGAGGGTAGAGCGCGCACTTTTGAATTGATCAACTCCTGATAGACAATTCCCCGCGAGACACGGTTACGTTGTATAGTTAAAGAGTTTCATTGTCAGCTCTTAGGTGACAACTATCTCTAATAACTACCTTGAAGATGTGAACAAACTTTGAAAAGGTAGTCAAACCCGTCAAAGTTCATGTCTATCAAGAGTTTCTCGAATTGGTACGATCTACTAAAAAATGTCTTGAAGGCAAGTCTTTTCGATTTTTGACATTTCAAAGCTCGTCAATTCATGGGTTAAGTCTTAGCACTTTGAGATTCCATTTACTTTTCAACATATTTTGATTACATATATTTTTCTCCCCTTTAAAAATGGCATATTGATGTTGTTTTTGATGAAATATTGATTTAAATATAACCATTCTGAGTTTTGCGGGAAGATTCCCACAAGAACTTTTCTTTTGAAAAAAATTGTTTGAAAATACTCCCCTCAACAAGTAGTATTTACTTTTGAGGTTTTGAAAAATGAGAGGAATATTTGTTCTTTTGAGCAAAATTATGAAAATATTGAAAGTTTGATTAATTAAAAGCTTTCGCTCCTTATATTAGGATTGTGGCATGAGGCGTACCACATGGTCCTTTCTTTACAAGTCACGGGTTGTACCTTTGTTATATGAGTACAAACCATAGTATATATATATGTGAAATAACGATTAAGAATATTTAAGAATACTAAATGTTTACAACACAAACCAACTATTGAGGATGTTGGAACGTCAAAATAGGAAAGCTCGTTCTTCCTCCCATGTAGCTTTCCAGCCTCCTCATCTAATCACGGTGAATCAACCTTTCATCAATCCTCTTGATAAACCTACGAACATCCCTTTGATCCTGAGAATTCCATCTTTTATATTTACTTTTCCCCAACTCAATATCCTTCAACCAATAAGCCAATCCATCTCGAACCATCTTTAGAGTGTCGTTACAGAACTTGCGATCTCATCGAACGCCATGAACCAATTACGGTGATTCTCACTGTGGTAGACGAACATGAATTTTGGTTTATGGAAGAGTTTATATTGTGGTTCTTGGTTGACTTCATTGAAGTGTAGAAGCGGTGTTGTAAGGTTGAGTTGCTTCTGGTAACTTTTGACCTCGAGCTGGAGATCTTCAACACGTTCTTGAATGATTTTGCTGTGGATGAATACAAGGAGAGCATTGATGTACTTGATCTGGATATCTATCAAAAACTGACGCATCCTTCCTTTTACCTTGAGCAGATACATGTCTTCAATATCGTTGAGAGACATATCAGCTTTAAAGAACTCGTACTCCTTTTCATCTTGTCATTTAACCACAATCTTGTTCAAGAAGGAGTAATCCCACTTGGAAGCCGTAGATACTGATATAATTGCAACAATCCTTTGTTCATGCTTCATCCTTGATTGACTTGCCGAGTCTGCTGCACCTATAGAAAAGCCTTCGCCTTTCTGGCCAGTGATGAATCCCAAACAAAGCATCTTTGTCATATTCCACTAATTTGTCAACAAACAAGTTTGTGGCATCTTCCTCGAGAGCCTTGTTGGTGGATAATGAGGTAGCCGGTATGTTGAAGGTTAGGGATGTAGCATATTTCTTGCTTATTGAGCTTCCGTGTTGAAGAAACTCAAGATCGTTGTTGAAGAAGAATTTAAACGGGATCTTGAGTTGTTCGGGTCTGTCGATAGTAGGGAGTGGCTTGGTCCAGTCAGTGTAATAGGGTCCATGCTCTTTTGTTGAGTGATCAATGTTGGACTTCGGATTGAGCTAGTCAATGTTGTTGGACATTGCACGAGCAATGTTCTCTAGATGATATTCTAGCTCAATCGCGCTTCCGGATCCGGCGAAGTTCCTTCTTGGTCATCTTCTTGACGTTGAACTGACTTTTGAATACTTGGACTTGTTCCAATGTGCGACCATCCACGGGCTCTTGACCTTCTTCAAGAGGTGGTTGCGCCTTGACCAAGTTATTGAATCACTCATATTCCTCTGTGTTGTCGTTGTCTAACCAGGAGACAACAGTAGGTTTATTTCCTTTCTTCCTTGAGGATGGTTCAGGTCTTGATTTTGGTGATGTTTGAGGCATAGGTTGATGTTCCTATTGAGACTCTGGTTGCTCATAATCCTCACCACAAGTGTAAGTAAACTGATCACCGGTTTTCTCCAATGGTGGTTTGGTTTCTGAGTCCTTTGGCTCATCGAGATGATGGTTCTTGAGATGCTTGTTGTGAGGAGGTGGTAGCAGTCTTGTTTGGTGGTGGTGGCATGGATGATGAGGAACCTCCGGTTTTCTTTTGTCTTTTGCATTGGGGTCCGGATCATTGTCGTCATCTTTCCTTGGTCTTTTGTCCTTCCCGCATCTTCTTGCAAGGTGTCTGAAGTTGTCGAGCAACTAGAAGATCGTAAAGCTTGTCATCTTCCTTGGTAAAGATGCGACTCTAGCGACCATTTTAAGTAACTAGTTCGTGATTAAATATTCTTCGGTAATGAGTGGGGCTTGACCGATTTTGTTTCCATAACCACCGGTGTTGTCATGATAACGACTGCTTGACCATGTGCTTAATCATGAGTTGCAGTTGCCTTTTGAAGAGTTCTCTTGTTACTTCGGGAATGTTTGCAGAAAGAAATTCTCGAGTGTAGTTAATGATTTGTTGATTCATTTCTCCTCAACATCCCTATCGAAAAACTCTTGAATAGCATCTTTGGATTCTTGGGGCCGGACATCGTGTAGTAAGATCGGTGACCACCGGACAATGTGTTAACTTGTTCTTATAGGACGATCTGCTTTCTTGTCCGAGGCCGGTGCCTTTGCCTTTTGAATTTTGGACGTTTCATGAGACATCCATGTATCAGCCTTCTTTTTAACTGATTTCGTTGTAGATTTTATTGTATCATGTGTTGGTGGAGGTGATGAATGTAATGATGATTTAGGTTTGGAGGAGGTGTCATGTGGTGTTTCAGAAGACGGTTGAGGTTTTTGAGATGGGTTGTCAACAATGTAGTTGTCAGTTTCCTTCTTCAAACGTTCCTCTTCAGCTCTAGCCGCTTCTTCTTCAACCTTCTTGAGCCTTAACTCCTCTACAGCCTTCAGTACATCAACATCTGTAATGTAGGTCCAAAATTTTATGGATCTAAGTAGCCTTGAATGACTAATAGTAAACTTGAATAAATTCAATTTACTATATGAAAAACTCTTTGCAAAAGCTTAATGTGTTAATGCGGAATCTTAACACACAAGTATGAAGAACACAAGAATTACTAACTTCGTATTTTCTATTAAATTGCTCAAAGGCTAATGCTCACCAATCGTACATTAACCTAACACCTTAGGAATCCTTTTATACACCAAGGAAACCCTAATTGACTAACGAGACTTGTAGAAAGGTAAAGATATATTCTCTAAGATATCTCTACACGTTCATATCTATTCTAATATAACTCTAACATCTATTCTATTTTAGACATAAGCAGATTTAACCAACGACTATTTGTTACGCGGACTTAACATCATTAGTCTTGCGGACTTAACTACTATGAGACTTAAGTCAGTCGACGAGACCGATGCGTGGTTTCTTGACGGTTTTAATATTTATAAAGTCTCGTTATACCTATGGTCTACCCTAATGCACTAACGACCAGTGTACCATGTCGTGTGTAGTGTAGTATTCGGTAAAACCGAGGTCGTCCCAAGAGCTATGTGTGTTGGATTATTACTAAGTCTAGGTGTCATAGATTTTAAATATGATTTCGATAAGGAATTAATTATTAAACTACTAAAGCAGATAAAAGCAAATAAAGGCAAAGGATAAATCAATAGAGGAGAGTGGTGTTAACCTAGTTATTCCTCCTAGCTAGTTATGTCTACGTCTACTTACTTCCAATTACTTCAGGTGGGGTCAAAGTCGAGAGGATAGCATTTGGTCAATTCGCCTAACCTATCGGCAAAGATGCCACCACAGGAGAAGTCGGTGTCCCTCATAAGTCTGTTGTTCTGGTCCCTAAGCCAAGTCATTAAGTACCGCTACATGCTAGATATATAATAGTGAGTGCCGGGCGTTAGCAACAAACACTCACCCCTAATTCATAAGTTCATCCAAGCGGTAGGTGATCCGTTGGTCAAATCGCAAGTAGAAAGGGTCGTGAGTTGGTCATATCTTACCATTCCATCTCGATCCGCTCACATAGGGTTAGTTGGTCATATCTCCTAGGCAATTGGCCTCTACCTCCATTCAAAACTACCAAACAAGGGTAGTTACCAATAAACTATGCATGCATACACTTAGAAATAATTATGCGGAAGTAATGTAAATGCAAACAAAAAAATTAAGGAATCATAACTAGGCCAGCACCAAGAGGTGTTTAGCCGCTCATATTAAACATACAAATCAATTCAATATTCAAAGTTCTGAAATACATGAATCGAAAGTAAAGAAAAGATAAAATGCTAATGCTTATCGTAGGGGAGTGATTTCTCCTTGGAGACGACTCCGTATGCTCCTCTAGACCGCCTTTGGCTTTTTCCCACGTTCTCTCGTTGTTGTGTGTGGAATGGGATGATTAGAAATCTTTGGAATTAGTGGGGTATTTATAGGCGGATCGGGTTACGGGTAACTAATATAAGAGTTATGCCGTAACCATAAATTCCTTCGTATTTTGCACTAGATCTGCTGGTTCTGGCGTAACCTTATTAGTGGTTACACCATAGTCTTCAATATTACTTGGTTCGCCGTACTTGATGAAATAGTTACGGCGTAGTTATCGGCGTGGAACCTCATTTGACCTAATATAGTTACGTCGTAGCCTTTGGGGAGAGTTACGCCTTAACATTCTGATGAGTTGGTTTTATGAGTCACGCTTTAGTTACGGCATAATGTGAGAGATGAGTTATGCCGTAACTTCTTCAAAGTCAACATACTATGATAAATCTTTTGATATTTCTCTAGTTCCGCGTCTCTTTAGCTCCAATGCTCGTAATTTACCTGAAAGTGGAAAACAATGGAAAACAAGCGTAAATCCATATAACTGATATAAATTACAAGCATTATCGGGGGAAATTGACACTTAATATTCAGGACTATTTGATGTTATCAAATATCCCCCACTTGAACTCTACTTGCCCTCAAGTAGACCTTATTAGAAAGATTCCTAAAAAGATATCTCCCAAAACCTAGAAAATATAAGTTTACAAATCCCTTATGCTAGAATAAAACAAAGCCGAACACCTCACGAAATGGGAACGAAACACTCAAATCTCTCAACTATTCTAAGTGTGAATTTTGGGGTGATCACTCAATCGCATAGTCATAGCATGTATTCTATCATAAGCTTGGCGGTTACACAAATCTCCACCACTAGAGTTAAAGGCTAAATAATTCTCGAAGGTAATATGGGTAGACACGACAAAGGTTAAGGGGTGACTCGTCATTACTAACATGTCACGTGAAGTGGACAAAATCAATGATACATGACCAAGACACCAAAGATTGCTCATTGCATCACCTAGACACGCTTCATGACTAAAGGGTAAGATAAGACATGAGATATATAAATGGTGTAAAAATAAAAACAAGCGGTGTAGTCTAAATCTATAACCAAGTCATCACCACTTACCGTCCGCCCAAAGTTCAAGCTTTGAAGTCAAGAAACGGATCATGAAATACTAGGTAGATGTGTCATTAGAGGACGTCGTGATGGGCACACTACCTTTTCTTCAACTGCTGGCATAATTACCAACTCCAATCTTTGAATGTGACCAAGGTGGCCTCCTCGATACTAAATCTATAAAGCTCATAACATAGTGCTTATAACATCGCACTTTACAATAACTAAATAACAACAATTTATTTATTTATTTATTTATTATTATTTATTTTCAACATAACAATGATAACTAAACATAATATCCCCCCACTTGAGATGAACAATGGGAATTTGGGGGGTCTTCAATGATCTTCAGGAATATTTCTTCGACAAAATTGTGATTTCCGAACCTTTCCACTTGAACCTTGAACTTAGGCAAATGATGACTTCCCAATCACAAATAAAGACTACAGGGTAGGCTAAGGTGTATATGTGTATCGAAACAATATATTGGGTTAACAAAATGAAATGAATGGCTCAGATGGGTATATCTAGGGGTATCTTACACTAAAGGTGAGTGAAACAAAAGGGTTTCACATGGGGGTCGAGAAGTCGAGGTGACTAATCGATAGACACAGAATGGTAGGCTATTTGGGTGACAATCCTATAATATTGCCTTCTAAAACTGAAAAGTTCAAATACATCGAGCTAACTCAACATACCTCGTCTATGGTCTCGAAATGATACAAAAGCCAAGTTCTAAAGTTTACAAGCTACCAAGACACTCATAATTTGGTGGATTTGGGGTAAAATATTGGAAGCGGATAAGGCTAATCTCACCATATAATATCAAGGGTTGTATGTGCTCGGCTAAGGTATAATCTAGTTAGGTTAAGAAAAACATGTCAAAATTTTAAAATGGCATAATTTTTCAAAATAAACTAGAAAAACGAGGGCAAAATAATGTTCAAGAGATAATTCTACTCCCGTCCCCACTTGAATTGTACAAAGTCCCTTTTGTACTAAGCATTAAATAAAGGTAAAGTGAAAAGTAGAATTAGGCGAGAACTTCCACGAAATTTGCTCCATAAAGAAAGAAGGCCCACGAAAAAAGGCGTGCCTTAGTATAAGCATCATGAACAAACTTCAATCCACGAAATCACACCACCGACAAACATAATTCTAAAAAGAAAAAATGAAAATGAAAAACAAACCTAACTCACTTTCGTAGGAATCACGGTTGCATTTAGCATATGCAACAAGCCTTTTAAACCACTTGGTGTCCCAGTGGACGAGTGAAGTCTCGTGAGGGTTTTCAGTAACACACCACAAAGTTCATTTAAAATACTAATACAAGGTTATTGTATTTTAAAATGAAAGAATTAAAGCAGAGGAAGGTTACATTGTAACTCTGTGAGGAGTTACGCCCGAATCGCAAAAACGACATAAGTTGCAAAGCGAGTGGTTCTGACATAACCACGAGATGGTATTACACCGTAATTGATAATGCTAAGATTCTGCGACAAAAGTTTGGTTACCGCATAATCATATAGATGAGTTCTGTTGTAACTATGGTCGATCGACAAGCGCAATGATAATTATTTCCTCGTTTCTGCAAAATGGTTAGAAAACACAAAACCCTACGAAATGGAAATAAAGCAAAAGAAAGGGATAATTCGGGTTGTCTCCGAAAGAGCATTTTTTATTACGAGTCTTTACGTTAGACTCGAGTGCGGGGCTCTATGGGGCCTTTGGACCTGGCCGACTTCCACCACTCGTTGGCACTCATTCATCCATTTGTTAAATCTTTTTTTTCTTGCAGTATTACGGATGCCATCTGTTCCAAAATTTTGTGAAAGCCGTTCATCACATGATTTTCCCCGGTCATCATCTTCAGCAATAAGACTACTAGTTATACTTATGCTAGATCTTTCACCATTTATTGTGTCAGTGAGATGATTGTACTTATACTGCTTAACCAATCCCTTATGGATTTTTAAGTTCTCAAATCTTATTTTGTACCAATCTTCTAATGCTAATTCAATATCATGTTTCTCGCCCTTGTGAGGGTATATCCATTCATTCGCCTTTCTTTCACATTCTTGAAAACGATTATACGGGGGCCATGCTGTCACCGATTCATTATCCTTGGTTAATATCAGGTTGCGAAAATGTTTGTTTGGAATTGGAGTTTCCTTAATGCCTTGGACAATCTTTCCCTGTATCTGCTTGCAATTATCAACATTCTCTCTACTATCATCAGTAGTAGGATTAAAATGTAGAGGGGGATCTAGTGATTGAACATTAACAACATCAACATTATTTGAAATTTCAACTTTTGGTTTTAAATGCTCTTTCATACTAAAAGTTATTCGTTCATTTTCAGTTCCCAAAGAAATTTGTTTTTCAAAAACCTTAATTTGAGCCCTACAAGTGGCCAGAAAAGGTCTTCCAACAATTAAGTTGTAAGCCTCCGCTTCCCATGTCAATAACCACAAAATCGATCGGAAAAAGAATTTTCCAATTTTTAAAAGCACATTATTCACAATTCCCTCGATGCGACTTTAGAGGAATCACTATTTCTATCATAATTGTTGTTTCTTTTAAATTGGTAAGTTTTATTTTATCAAATAAAGCGATAGAGATAAGGTTTACCCGGCCCCAAATCGCCTAATGCAAGAATCTTAATATTACCAATAGTGCATGGAAGAAGAAAACTTTCCGGTATTCTTGCTTCTTAGGAAGTTGGCTTGGTTTGGACCTCGTCGTCTTCCGATTTATCATCTTCTTTCGGTAGTTAATTCCGGATAGATCATTGGTGATAGAGGATGTGCATTGATCTTTCTTTTCCTATCTTGCGTAAAAATGGCTTTGCGAGAAGTAGCTTTAGCATTACTTGTCTCAAGGTTTTTAGCTAATTGCCCAATTTGTTTTTCGAGGTTTTTAATTGCGACATCTTGGTTTCATAGGTTCATGTTGGTGTTTTCTTTCACATTGTTGTGACACCAGGCAAATCCCACATTGGTCGTGGCACGGAGAGATCTTTGGGCTCATAAGATAACATTCGCCTTACAATGACACAACGCGTTTTGTGGTCTCTGCGGGTGGAGTTCTTAGGGCTGGCGGTTAAGCGTGCTCATGTGAGAGTAATCTTGGCTTGGGTGACTGCGGGAAGTCTTCAAATGAGGCCACAAAAACAAAGCCGTGAGCCTACGGGCAAAGCGGACAATATTGTGGTCGAGATAAGGCGGGGTGTTACAAGTGGTATCGAGCCACTCTGAGCCGTTCGGGATGGTGGGGCAAACCTCATCGAGGACGATGAGTCCCAAGGGGTGATTGTGACACCTAGGCAAATCCCACATCGGTGTGGCTGGAGAGATCTTGGGCTCATAAGATAACATTCGCCTTACAATGACACAACGCATTTTGTGGTCTCTGCGGGTGGAGTTCTTAGGGCTGGCGGTTAAGCGTGCTCATGTGAGGTAATCTTGGCTTGGGTGACTGCCGGAAGTCTTCAAATGAGGCCACAAAACAAAGCCGTGAGCCTACGGGCAAAGCGGACAATATTGTGGTCGAGATAAGGCGGGGTGTTACATTGACCATCCATTCCTTGAGTTTATCTCCCTTTTTGTAGTTTCTTCGATGTGCCTATGCATTATTTCTTCAAGGCTAGGTTTAGTAGGATTGTTGTTGATTCTTGTGTAGAATCACGGGATTTTCTCGATATCGGGGCCGTTATTATTCTAATTGTTGAAAAGGTTCTCTCTTCCATATTTAACTTCTCCGATCCTTTTAACTTCCTCGTTGGAGGAACATTCTTTAGTAGGTGGAGTTCCATTTCGCTCTACTTGAATGGTATGCACATTTTCCTTGAGCTTGTTCATGTCTCTTCCTAGACTTTCTAATTTGTTGTTTATTCTTCGCAAGACCTTCCATATCTCCATTCTTACTTTGGTTGCTCCTCCATTGTGCCATTTATGAGGTGGTCGCCATCTTTCGAATAGTTTCTAAAGCCAAAGTGGGTGTCATACCAGGAATCGGTCCCTGAGAATCGACCATTTATCTTGAGGAGATGTTCAGAACTTTGTAGAAGACGTTCACCTTTTGTTGGCTGTTGAGGTCATGAGTAGGGCATTTGTATAATAATTCGTTATACCTTTCCTAAGCTTGGTATAGCGTTTCATCACCCTCTTGTTTGAAGTTATGGATTTCTTCTAATTGCTTAGCCGTCTTTGATGGAGGACAGTATCTCTGAATGAAACACTTTTTTAGGATAGGCCAGGTGTTGATAATTCCTGCAGGTAATCGGTCAACCCATCTTTTAGCAGCTCCCGTAAGAGAAATAGGGAATACTCGTAACATGATAGCATCGTGTGAGACTCTGGGAATTTTGAATAGGCTGACAATGTATTCGACGTTGTCTATATGTTCATGGGAATCATCGGTGATGCTTCCAGAGAAGGGATTTGCACGTAATTCCCTCATGAATTGAGGTTTGATTTCGAATTAAGCATCTTCTGCGATAGCCGGCCTAAGAATTCCTGGTCCTTGTTCTTCCCTTGTTAATGCCAAATATTCCTCATGAGTGAGGTTATCTATGTTGACAACTTCCATGGTACCTGAAAACTCGAATAATGACCGTGAGAATAATAGAAAAGTTTAAAATAAAACAAAAATGAAAGACTTAATATTAATCCTAATATAACTCCCAGGCAGCGACGCCAAAAACTTGATGCATGTTTTACTGACCAGGTTTTAATATTTATAAAGTCTCATTATACCTATGGTCTACCCTAATGCACTAACGGGCAATGTATCCGGTCGTGTGTAGTGTAGTATTCGGTAAAGCCGAGGTCGTCCCAAGAGCTATGTGTGTTGGATTATTACTAAGTCTAGGTGTCACAGATTTTAAATATGAATTCGATAAGGAATTAATTATTAAACTACTAAAGCAGATAAAAGAAAATAAAGGCAAAGGATAAATCAATAGAGGAGAGTGGTGCTAACCTAGTTATTCCTCCTAGCTAGTTATGTCTACGTCTACTTACTTCCAATTACTTCAGGTGGGGTCAAAGTCGAGAGGACAACATTTGGTCAATTCACCCTAACCTATCAGCAAAGATGCCACCACGGAGAAGTCGGTGTCCCTCAAAAGTCCTGTTGTTCCTGGTCCCTAAGCCAAGTCATTAAGTACCGCTACATGCTAGATCTATAATAGTGAGTGCGGGCGTTAGCAACAAACACTCACCCTAATTCTTAAGTTCATCCAAGCGGTAGGTGACCAGTTGGTCAAATTGCACAAGTAGAAAGGGTCGTCGGTTGGTCATATCTTACTCTTCTGTCTCGATCCGCTCACCTAGGGTTAGTTGGTCATATCTCATAGGCAATTGGCCTCACCGCCATTTAAAACTATCGAAACAAGGGTAGCTACCAATAAACTATGCATGCATACACTTAGAAATAATTATGCGGAAGTAATGTAAATGCAAACAAAACAATTAAGGAATCATAACTAGGCGGCACCAAGAGGTGCTTAGCCACTCATATTAACCATACAAATCAATTCAATATTCAAAGTTACGAAATACATGAATCGAAAGTAAAGAAAAGATAAAATGCTAATGCTTATCGTAGGAGAGTGATTTCTCCTTGGAGACGACTCCGTATGCTCCTCTAGACGCCTTTGGCTTTTCCCACGTTCTCGGTTGTTGTGTGTGGAATGGGATGATTAGAAATCTTTGGAATTCATGGGGTATTTATAGGCTAGATCGGGTTCGGCGTAACTAATATAAGAGTTCGCCGTAACCATAAATTCCTTCGTATTTTGCACTAGATCTGCTTTGGTTGCGGCGTAACCTTATTAGTGGTTCTGTTGTAGTCTTCAATATTACTTGGTTACGCCGTAGTTGATGAAATAGTTACGGTGTAGTTATCGACGTGGAACCTCATTTGACCTAATATAGTTACGTCGTAGCCTTTGGGAGAGTTACGCCGTAACCTTCTGATGAGTTGGTTTTCTGAGTCACGCTTTAGTTACAACGTAATGTGAGAGATTAGTTACTCCGTAACTTCTTCAAAGTCAGCATACTATGATAAATCTTTTGATACTTCTCTAGTTTCGCGTCTCTTTAGCTCTAATGCTTGTAATTTACCTGAAAGTGGAAAATAATGGAAAACAAGCGTAAATCCATATAAATGATATAAATTACATGCATTATCAGGGGAAATTGACACTTAATATTAAGGACTATTTGATGTTATCACAGACTTAACTAATAATGCTACCAGACTTAATCACTAAACAAGACTTAAACATTAAAAAAAATAATTCCCAACAATCCTCCCGTAACTTGATCTTCCCTTGTGAACTTCAATTTCTTTTACACTCCTAAGGATCTTGGAATTATCTTTAAGCTGCATTCTTGAGATTGTCTTCATTATAAGTTCTGTGCAGCATCATATCAGCAAACATTTAGCACTCCATGGTCTTTTCAGCAACGATGACTATCTGTACATCAAAACATGAAAGTTTCATACTATTCTCATCACTTCCAAATGTGTAAACTTTTGTGAGAGGTGAATCATAGAAAATTTAATGGATTTGATGTCTCTTTATCCATTAGCCATCACTACTGGAGTAGCCAATGTTTTGGTGTATAAGACCATGGTACATTGATAACCATCGATTTTTTTGCAAACCAGCAGCTATCAACAGATTTGTTAAGTCTTTACCAAAAGTCGCCCTTTTGGATTAGTCATGGTTTTCCACAACCTTTACCACAAGCCACAATCTTGTGGGCTAGTCAACTATTCATCCACACAGATATGGTGAGTTGAAAACCATACAAGTTTTGGTAAATTGTCAGCCATAAATGGATTTGAGATATATTTACCAGAGTCGTTTGCTCATGGATTAGTCAGTTCTTGTATGGGTTAGACATGGTGAACTGATAACCATTTGTTGTGACAGTACAAAGTACTTTCACCAAGTGCCTCCTCTCAAAATCCATTTTATTTATCAACTTTTAAAACCTACCCAACAACACTTAGAAAATTCTTCCAAACACTTAAAAATTATTGTTGTTGAGCTTTTGATTCAACTAACCTCAAAAGCTGATAACATGCATCATTCATTCTCTCACCAAGCAGCTTCTTCTCAAGCATAATCTTGCAAATCCTATTTGGAAGTGGATACTCCACTTCTGTTAGCATATAAATATTTGAAGTTTCTAATACCAGACAATGCACTTGACAAGTATGGAAATATCTCCATCTTATCACTTGTTCTTGACAAGCCAGCTTCCAGATTTCATCATTTGCATCTGGTGCTTTAAACATGGTTTTCAAATCTCCCCAGAGGACTCTCTCATATTCTTCCTCAGGCCTCTTATCACCATGTTTTTCCACCATTAGTGTAAATGTTAGGTCACTAGTTTTACAACACAAGCTTACAAGAAAGAGATAAAGGCGATTGAACAATAAACCAAACAAACACACACGTTATACTAAGGCGATTCTGGCGTAGGAGTATGAGTGAAAGAGAAATATTGAACAACCAACCCTCAAGTGAGGGTTATACAAGAGTATTTATAGGAGAGAAGCTAGGGCAACACTCCTAGTTCCCATCCTTTCTCCTATGGGCTTGGGCCTAAGCTCATGGGCCTTCTTTATAAGCTTAAGGCTAATAACAAACATAAAGGCCATAATTAACTACCTATTACATATGAGTAACTAACACTTGAATTAAGGTTTAGGAGTGATTCCAACAATCTCCCCCTCAAGTGTTGGTGATGAAAAACGGTGAAGGCGTTGATGTAATAGTAGCTTTGACTTCTTCTGACATTCTTCTTTCTTGTGAGAAGGAATGCCTTGATTCAAACAATCTCCCCAGTGTAGAGAGATAGTTTTCTTTGAACAGTTATGCTTTGATGTCATCTTTAACTTTGTTCTTAGATCATTGTTCTTTGTGATGAAAGTGATAGTATGTTATTGTATGCATCAAGTGCGCCTTCAGTGCCTTCGCCGCCACTGTGTCTCCACGTCATTCTTCAACATGATCACACGCTCTTTGGCGTTGGAATTGATCTTGATGAAGTTCTTTAAGTCTTTAACTTTGTAGATTCTTTGTTTTGATGAAGAATCATTACATTGTTGTGTTGCTTTTGGATAGAACTTCCATTAGTGATGATGTTGGCGTGAACATGAGAAGAATCGCACGATCATCCGCTCCGGAGCTTCCATACAAAGAAAACATTTCAAGCGGTTAGCAATAAGCGGATTCCGCACTTACAAGTTTGAACTTGAGAGTGTTGTGACATAGTGTGAAAACACAACTCTAATTCTTACAAAAGCCGTTCTGAACTGGAGTCCCACAAGTGAGATAACGCGATGTACCGAGGTACATCTGATTCGAGATAGTCGTTGAGGTACACCAAGCATCACCTCTGATCGTAGATCGTTTGAGACACACTAAGCGTAATCCACGGGAGTTACCAAAGTGACTGTTTGTCGAGGTGTTTGATGTTGACCGTGGCGGGGTTTCCATTCAATCATTGAGGATCACGGTTGTGAACCTCTCATAAATGTTCTCGATAGATTGCTAAGATCATGAAGGACTCGATATGGACCATCGATGATCTTATTTGGTGATCAACAAGTGATGAAATGTCAAGTGTTCCTAAGAGATCTTTTGATGAATCTCGTGGCTCTAGACTCAATAGTGCGTTTTGGTTTTCTGGCGGAGACTAGGAGAGGGTCTCCTTCTTCAATACCGGTGATCTCTAAGAAAGCCAATAGTTTACGTGGGGTTCCTGTGAGAATGAAACAAGCTTTCGATGAGAGAAACTTGAGTGGCTAAGAAGGTTTATTGCATGCGCCCTTGGGTCCATGACGACTTTTAATCTTTAATACCGGTGTCACTAAGTGACAACCGGTAGCATTGAATTGAACCCGATTATACGCCTAAGTTGAATAATTTGGAGGGCTATTTCTTTTCACCCTTTTCTTTGCATTTCTTTTAATTCTTCAACTCCTTTCTCCGATTGTCATTTCTCCTTTTATAATCATACCTAAGGACTTTTAAGTACTAACTATTTGTGATGTCCTTGGGTAGATCCCTCCGCTCTGGCGGATCATAGGACGGTTATTCTAACCTTAGTCACCTTATCACTTCATGACTAACCTATGTTGCCATAAAACCATTTACTTGAAAAATCTCTCACGGTGTTTGTGAATGAAAACATTTTGAACCATGTTGAGATAAGATTTTGCATAAATACTCCCCTCCATATGTGCTTAAGAGTTTTAGCGGTTATTTGCACAATGAGGAAAAAGCGCACTTTTGAATTGATCCACTCAAGATAGACAATCCCCCGCGAGACACGGTTACATTGCATAGTTAAAGAGTTACATTGTCAGCTTTTAGGTGACAACTAGTTCTAATAACTACCTTGAAGGTGTGTTAGGTCACTAGTTTTACAACACAAGCTTATAAGAGAAGAGATAAGGCGGATGAACAAGTATCAAACACAAACACACAATAATATGAGATGGTTATGCGTAGTGAGAGTGAAAGAAGAGAAACTTGAACAACCAACCTTCAAATGAAGGTTATTACAATGTATATATAGGCAAGGAGCTAGGGCAACACTCCCTCTCCTTCCCTATTCCTTATTGGGCTTGGGCCTCGACATGGGCCTTCTACATAAGTCGGACCTTAAACAAACATAAAGGCCATAATAAAGCTACCTATTACATATGAAATATAAATACTTGAAATCTTGTTTAGGAGTGATTCCAACAATCTCCCCTCAAGTATATATGAATGTAAGCGGTGAAAGCGTTGATGTAATAGTAGCGGTGACGATCTTCGACATTCTTCTTTCTTGTGAGAGGAATTGTCTTGATTGAACAATCTCTCCGGTGTAGAGATCGTTATCTTTGAACGATTATGCTTTGGCGTCATCATTGACTTTGTTCTTTGATCATTGTTCTTAGTGGTGAAAGTGATAGTATGTTGTTATGCGCATCGATGCGCCTCAGTGCCTTGTTTGCTCCGGTGTCTCCCGTCATTCTTCAACATGCTCACACGCTCTTTGACGGTGGGAATCAATCGATGGTTGTGTTGCTTTTGAATAGAACTTCCATTAGTGATGATGTTGGCGTGAGCATGAGAAGAGTCAAGACGATCATCCCGCTCGGAGCTTCCATAAGAAGAAAACATTGCAAGCGGTTAGAAATAAGCGGTTTAAGACTTACAAGTTTGAACTTGAGTGTTAACATAGATGTGAAAACACAACTCTAATTCTTACAAAGGCCGTTCTGAACCGGAGTCCCACAAGTGAGATAACACGACGCATCAAGTACATCTGATTCGGATGAGTCGAGGTACATCAAGCATCACCACTGTTGTAGACCGTTTGAGACACACTCGCGTAATCCACGGGAGTTACCGAAGCGACTTCGCCGTCGGTGTTTGATGTAGACCCCGGCGGGAGTTTCCATTTAATCACCGAGGATCACGGTGTGAACCTCTCATGAATGTTCTCGACAGATTGCTAAGATGCGTGAAGGACTCGATATGAACCCGAATCATCGAAGATCTTATTTGTTGATCAACAAGTGATTAAATGTCAAGTGTTCCTAAGAGATCTTTTGATGAATCTCGTGGCTCTAGACTCGATAGTGCGTTTTGGTTTTCTGACGAGAGACTAGGGAGAGGTCTCCTTCTTCAATACCGGCGATCTCAAGAGAAAGCCAATAGTTTATGTAGGGTTCCTGTGAGAATGAAACAAGCACGTTGAGAGAAACTTGAGTGGCTAAGAAGGTTTAGTGCATGCGTCCACCGGGTCCATGACGACTTTTAATCTTCAATACCGGTGTCACTAAGTGACAACCCGATAGCATATGAATTGAACCGATTATGCGCCTAAGTTGAATAACTGGAGGGCTATTTCTTTTCACCCTTTACTTTACATTTTTTTTTGATTCTTCAACTCCTTCTTTCTCCGATTCTCATTTTCTCCTTTTATAGTCATTCCTAAGGACTTCTAACACTAACTAGTGGTAGTGTCCTTGGGTAGATCCCTCCGCTCTGGCGGATCATAGGACAGTTATACCTAACCTTAGTCACCTTATAACTCCATGACTAACCTATGTTTGCCATTATAACCATTGTAGTAAACAATATCTCTCAAAGGGTTTGTAAATGAAAAACATGTTAGAACCACGGTGAGAGATAAGTTTTTGCATAAATACTCCCCTCCACATGTGCTTAATAGTTTTATGGTTAAATGCGGTGAGGAAAGAGCCACTTTATGAATTGATCCACTAAAGATAGACAATCTCCGCGAGACACGGTTCGTTGAATAGTTAAAGAGTTACATTGTCGGTTTTAGGTGACAACTAGCTCTAGTAACTACCTTGAAGGTGTAGACAAACCTCGAAAGGTTGTCATACCCGTCGAGTTCATGTCTATCAAGAGCTTCTCGAATGGTACATTCTACTAAGACAAGTCCTTTATGAGACACGTTTACATCACTAGCGAACTAGCTTGAAATTATTACCCGTCCGGGACAAGTCTTTTCGAGTTACAAAGCAGTTTAGTACCGTCAATTCGTTGGTTAAGTCTCGAGGTACAGTTCATTTGCATTTTGTACACCATATTTCTTATCACATAATTTTCTCCCCTCAAAATGGCATATAAGATGTTATTTTTGAAACATTTGAGAATAAATATGACCATTTTGAGTTTTGCGGGAAGAGTGACCACTTGTGAACAATTTGTGAACAAAGTTTTCATCAAATACTCCCCTCGACTAGTGATATAAGCGGTTGAGGTTTTGAAATCATATGGGGAAGTACTTGTCTTTTTGAGCAAAACCTTGAAAATGAAAGGTTTGATAGGTGTTACTCAAAATAAGAAGCTTCGCTCCTTTTATAAGGATTGTGGCGAGGCGTACCACGGGGTCCTTTCTTGACAATTACGGGTTGTACATTGTTATGTGTGCACAAGCCATTCACATATATAATCATACATCCAAAATCATATGAAGGAAACCAATTAAGGGGTACCGGGAAGTGCGGTGATATTCCCGGGAGTGCGCTTTGGGCGTTGAAAGCCGATGATGTTTCTCTGAGTCGACCACCAACATAGCTCTCCGATCGTGAAGGCGAGTCCCTTCGAACAACCGTTCATCAATCAAGGTGATGATCGTCTCACATCCCTCCTTTCACGAGAATTCCAACGCTTAGGATTCCCAATTTTATTGCGTATATCCTTCAATCGTATGCCAATCCATCCCTAACCATCTTCAAGGTATGATCCCGAATTTGTGGAGCTCACTACACGCCATTAAACAGTTTGCGAAGTTCACTGCGGTAAACAATGCCGAAAGGTTTCTTGATGGCGTAAGTTGTTTGAGTGGTTGATGTCGGGAAGATCAAGTTGTGGTGGAGTGAAGTTTACGTTTACGATATGATTCAACGACCATCCGGATATCTTGACACGTTCTTTGATCACAATCGTCTAATGAAGATGAGAACCGACTTGATAAATTCACGTTGATCTTGATCGAGAACTGTCTCATACGACCACATACTTTGGCAAGATACATGTCTTCGATGTCGTTGAGGACAAGTTCTCAAAGTCGACTTGGAGAATCCATAGTCTGTTCATCATGTCGTTTGACTATGATATTCTTTAAGAATGTGTAGTCCCACTTAGACTTGAGATCAATGTGTTTGATGGCCACGATGTCCTTCGAGCTATACACTCGCATGTTGAGACTTTTGAACCGAGCGACTTCGGTAGTAGATTCTTGACGTTCGGGCCAATGATGAATCCATACAATGCATCTTGGTCATATGCTTGCACGTTGTCGAAAACAAGTGGGTTGCGTTCCTCGATAGCTATCTGATTAGAGTAAATGGTGCGGGGAATGGAAGAGTCAATGATGTAGTGTATTTTCTCGACCCATCGCCACCATGGAGAAGAAATTCGGTGTTTGTTGAAGAAATATCGGAAGGGAATCCTTGGTTCGTCTGCTTGGCCAATGGTTGGTAGAGGTTTGGTCCAATCGGTGTAGTATGGAGGTTGTCCCTTTGTGTGAAGTCAATGTTTGCTTCGGATTGAGCCAATCCATGTTGTTAGACATAGCTCGGCGATGTTCTCAAGATGATATTCGACCTCGAGGGCACTTTCGGTGTCTTTCCATAATTGAAATGCTTCATTCTTGATTCGCTTCAATTGATTCGTCATTTTCTTCACATGGAACTTTTCTTGCAATGCATTTTGCATGCTCCAATGTTGAACCATCTACCAATTCTTGACCTTCATCGGGGTAGGAGTTTGATTGACAAGTGTGGAGAACCATTCAAACTCTTACATTTTATCGTCATCTAGCCATGATACGACTCCGGCCGAGTCGTCTGTTTCTTCTTTTGGAAGGCTTTGATGATGAAGTCGGTTTCTGCACTTGTTTGGGTGAGGTGGGTTGTTGTTGGGGCTCAGGACCTCTTCATCGTCACCACCCTTATACTCAAAGTAATCACCAATTTTATGAGTCGGGGTGGTAACTCGGAATCGCCCCGAGGTTTTTCGGTTGAAGAGCAGTAGGAGACCTTTGTTGAGTAGGGGTCCGTTGGGGAGGAGGAGGCATCGAAGAAGATTCACCGCATCGCTTCGACGTTTAGGTGTAGAGTCTTTATCCTTATCCTTATCTTCATCGTCTCGGGACGTTTGACTTTTCTCGCTTCAAATCTACAAGCTTCTTGAAGTTGGTAGTCCGGCAATGCTTGATCTGATTTTGCTTCTTGATTGTTGAGCATTGCGGATCGTGGCGACATTTGTGTCACAAGCTTGGCTACCAATTCATTATTCGAGAACACGACCGAATCGGTCGGATTGATTAATGACGGTTAAGGCGTTGATCGAATAGTTTGTTTGGCGATGCGCATCGATTTGGATAAAGTTGTCTAGTGAATAACTCCTTTGTGACTTTAGGGCGTATTCGAAGGTATTTTTAGTGTAGCCTTGATCATTTCGTTCGAGTCCTCCCGACGGTGTTGTTTCATGAATTCTGAACAAACTTCCTTTCCTTTTGCATCTTTTCATTCTCGTCATACGGATCTTGTATGTGATCGAGAAAGAAATTCACTTCTTGTTGAGCACGTCTTTCTTTCGACTTGTTTGTGACTTTGGTAATCCGTTCATGAGCTTGAGAAATCCAAGATTTAGGTGGTTTCTTCAACGATTTGGATGATGATCTGGTTGACTTTGTTGATGGTGGTGGTGATGAATGAGATGAAGAGTCTGATGATGAGGAGACATGAGGAGACTTCATGTCCTTAGGAGTTTCTGAGGTTTTCTCCTTTGAATGTGTTGGACTGTCTAGAAGAAACTTTGAGTAATCATCCTCGTCATCCTTAGACTTTTCTTTCTCAGTTTCCAGTTTCTCAAAATCATACTCAATAGTGTCTTCAACAGGCTTTTGTTGTTGCACAAGAGGGTGGCACCGACTCCCTTATCGGGTTGATTAACCGCATCGAGGAGATGGTTTAGAGTGGCAAGACCACTTGAGCCTCAGGGGCCACCCATTTGATCTTTAGCAAATTCGGTGCCTTTTG
>CM040242.1:77847301-78060936 GCA_022545495.1 Chrysanthemum lavandulifolium | reverse complement strand
ATCTAGTCAATGGGTTAAGGACTTAGATTTTTACCCTTTACATTACCCATTACAATATAAATATGCACATTTTCATATTATGTAAACACTAGTTGTTATATATATGCAATTCTATAAGATGTAAACAATATTACTTGTTTAGTGTTTTATATGAAGATGTAAGTGTGTTAGTAAACTATTGGCCCAAACCATTTACGTATTTTATTAGTTTCGTTAAAATGATTTTACGTTTGTTATCGACAAAATATTAGAAGATTATAAAATATTAATAAACGTTTTTATTGCTTATTTGTATTAACAATCTTCCCCTTTTTGTTGATGACAAAACATAAGATTATTTTAAGGAAAAACTAAAATTCGTAAAAGTTTATATTGGAGTTTTTACTCTCTTCTCCCCCTTTTTGTCGAAACAAAAAAAGCATCGAAAAGAAACTAACACATTGTTTTGAGAAAAAACGTGTGAAAAGTAATAACATGAAAAATAGAGAGTAAGAGAAGAGAAGAATTCTCGCCTTAGCTCCCCTTGACGAATGCTTCCCTTTGTTGAGGGCGTCAAGTAATTAGGAAGACTAAATGAGTGTGTTGCAATTATGTTTGCAAATGGTTTCATCTTTTGACAAAATGCTCCCCCTTGACGAGTGCTCCCTTTTGAGGAGGACGTCAAGTAGTAATGAAATCCTAAATGAAAATATTGCAAGCGTTTTTGCAATTGCTTTGCTTTGAGGAAAAGCTCCCCCTTTTTTAGGGTGTCAAAGTCTTCATGTGTATTTAAAAATCTACAAAACCAAGGTTAGAAAGCAAGTATATGATGCATAATTTCCTGCAAATGAGACTCAAATTAGTAATAAAAAGTGCTTCTGTTGCACGGATCCCATGGTTCCTCCTTGGGAGGGATCCGTCTAGGCAAAAGTGTGGGATCCGTATACCTGCATTCTCATGACAGCAATGTGGATGTAAAATGTGATGTTAAAATCAACAAGAGTTATGTATTAAGGCACTAAACATATTTTCATAACCAAATAGCATACAACATGTTATATCATTCAATAAAACGAGAGAAATGATGTACATAACTCTAAAACTAAGAAAATGATATGAACATGAAGTATGATTCGTAACCAATCTAAGTTATGCTTAAGACTAGAACACCACTTGAATTGCTAAGCTTAGGGATGTTTAGGTTTGTTGACCTCATCGAAACGTTCAAAGAGGTGATAAAACATGAAACGTAGCTCGTCACCTACTTCATGTACTAAACCTTCAACATGTTGACAATGATAACAATCTTTGTCATGGCTAGGGAATGGTAGTGGTAAGAATTGAGTGGTTTGAGATGGAAGGTTGGATGGAGGTTCCACAAAAGAAGGAGGGATTTGTGGAGGCATGTTTGATGAAGTTGGAGGTGGTTCAACTAAGGATGAAGGCGGTGGAATTGATGATGTTGATAGAGAGGTATCTACTTCCATGTGATCCGGTTGTTGTTGATTCCTCATAATCCAAAATGGAATATTTGAGGGTGATGGAGAAAAGGATACGGGTGCTAGTGTTGTTTCAACACCAAATTTTTGTTGTTGAGCTATTTTCTCAACTGAGGAAAATGTTGGCAATGATGGTGGATGAGATGGCCGAGAAGGCAAATCCTCTAAGTTGTAGAGGTGTGGAGATGAGAGTGAAGTGGTTAAAGAGATAGCTCTAGGTACTAGAGGTGATGGTTTAGTGGAAGTAGGGGCGTTTGGTTTAGGAGGTGTAGTAGTGTTTGGCAAGGGTTGTTTGGTGGGAACAATCCTCTTGGGAATTGGTTTGATTGGTAAAGTTGGTTGTGAGGGCATTCTAGTGTTTAAGGCTTTAACGGGTGATGATTAGGTTGAAGAAATTTCGTGAACAACCCGAGCAAGTTTCTTGGGAGGTCCTTTGGTGGATGAGTTAACACTAGGGGCTTTTCTCATTATGAAGTGATAGAAAGGGAAGGTGTAAAAGAGAGTTTAGCTACTGAGAATAAATGTGTGAATGGTGAATTGGAATTTCCAAAAAAGAGGTTTATAATGAGAAAGGATTGGCAAGTGAATTAAATTTTAATCCACTAAAAACCTTCAAATTGCAATGATATGCATGCATAAGAGTCAACTACAGAGATGCACTAATCTAGGAAGTCAATTAAGACAAGGTGGAGTGTTCAAGTTAACAAGGAGAGCTTGAAATGATTGTTTTGGCTTAGTCTGTGCAGCTGGTTCCCACGGTTCCCTAAAATGAGGGATCCGTCTAGGCTAAACCTAGGGATCCGGCTCTCAGCAGCCAAAGAAAAAGGAAGACGATGTTTTGTAAAGTCTAGTACCTACACATCTTGAGTGTTTCAGTCTTCTCAAGTGTCTTAAATGATATGAAACTTAGATGATCAAGTGAAATGAGTGAGGGTGGCTAATGATTGTCTTTTATGGAAGGAAATGGGGTTTTTATGAGCACTAATGGGTGATCAAAGATGATGCTAAGAAATTTGAGAGTGTCAATTGGAGTCAAATGATCCTAGAGATCAGATGGTAACTTAAAAGAAATTTAGAAAATTTCTTAAAAATCATAAGAAATAAAAAACTAGTGTTTGGCCTATTTTGAGGCAAGGATGACTAAAATCAATTCGCTAAATTTGAGAGGAATATCAAACTAGGTGTTTTGAGATGAGACAATCAATGTGTGAGTATTGGAGCGGAAATGTGGTGAGTTTTAATGAAAAGATAAATCAAAAGCACCTTGAATGTGATCCTAAGTTATCTATGAGAGGATGTGAAACCAACTGAGCTTAAGGAAGACTTAAGTGATCCTAAAGTATCATGTTTAACTAGTATAATATGGTCTAGAAGATTGGATTGAAGTGAGGATGTTTAAAAATCTACTTCTGTCTGCCCGGATCCCACGGATCCCTTATTTGAGGGATCCGGCTAGTTATAAATGAAGGATCCATCTTTCTGAGACAGAATACTCCACAGAAAATATGCAACATTTTGTTCTAGGTGTCGCATACTAAAACTAATAATTTCTATTGGAAACATACATCAATACAAGCAAAAGTACAAAATATATTGCACATAACAACAACCTATAGGTGAGTAGTTAAAATAACAACCAAACATTAGGATAAAAGTAACAAAGTAAGTCTTCCACAATTATGAGCATACATTGTTTGATAATCATAGAATTTATAAAATAACCATAAAGACAAGCATAATGTCTCTTTTGTCAATCTCTTCACTTCTTCTTTCCCGAATTCATGATGAAGTGAGTTAGGCATTATCTAGCATAAGTTAGCTCGTAGAGGTTGGTCATTTGAAAGTTAGAAACGGTCAACTATGTAGTTAGATTGAGTAGGTTGTTTGGTAAGAGGTACCAAATAGTGATAGTGCATTGCACTACATACGTGGAAGATAGGTGTTAGGTCACTAGGCTTATAAGAGAAGAGATCTTTAAATCACACACACACACGTGTAATACCATGCAAAGATCTTGAACAACCAACCTCAAATGAGGGTTTACAAGTTTATATAGGCAAGGAGCTAGGTCGTTTATTCCTTATTGTTTGTTAGGAATTAGAAAATTCCTATAAATACCCTCTAGCATAAGTTAGCTTGCAATGGTCTATGTAGGTTGTAGCGAAAATAGTATAGTGCTTTCTTTACCCACCGTATCCACGATCCAATCTAATATTCCACTAGTTTCTCTCTAATATTCTAGAATGTCCCACTCTTTCTCTCTAAAACCATCTATGTGCTCATTGTGTTAATGTTATGATGTGTATGTGAAAAGTTAATATCTAACAATTGGTATCAAGAGCCATGGTTTGATCATATCTTGCACATCTTTGGATTTATAGTGGTTTTAGGTGGTTTTGAGTTTGAAAAGGTTTAGTGGTTTTGCATCATTTGGTTGATTTCGTGTGTTAAAGGTTGAATTTTGTTGGTACTTTTGTGTTTAGAATCATCAAAAGTGTTTAGGTTTTCATTTGGTAGCTTGAATCATCTTGGTTGGGTTGTTTTGGATTGAAAAGTGATGTTTATATGGTTTTCATGGTAGCGAGTTAGTTCACGGATAAGTTTTATTCATAGCGACTTGCTTCACAAAATTGTAGCGAGTTACGATGTTAAATCTAGCGAGTTAGATCTAGCGACTTAAAGTACAAGTAGTGGACTCTCCACTACGGGTAGCGACTTAATGGTAGCGATTTGGTGCATGTGAGTTGCTCTTTAGCGACTTGCATTGTTGGCGACTTGAGTGGCAATTCTGCTTTGAATTGTTGCTAGCGACTTGAGTGTTAGCGAGTTACCACCTAGCGACTTACATCTAGCTAGCGAATTGGAAAGCTAGCGACTTAGCGTGTTAGCGAATTAGTGTTGGCGACTTGGTGTAGTATTTTCTAGAGACTTGGGATTAGCACTATTTAGTTGGTAGCAATTGATTCTAAATTCTCTAGAGACTTGGGGAGTAATTCATAATAAAACAATGTCGGTCATCACGGTTCTTTAATCACCAAAGTACTTGCTCTCTATGACCTGACGACGAATAGTGAAGCAGAATGCCCATCCGAAGACCTCACACCTAATGACTCGGTGTCGATCAATCGAAATAACTCAAATAAGTCAATCTTAATATCTTGGATGATACTAAGAATATGGAATGCACCGGTGAGCCGTTTCAACATCTCGATCGACTTCTCAAATTACTCTTATCAACAACCATGGATCGAACAAGTTGTGCCATCCTTCGTCGAGATTTTCCCACTTTAACAAGAACTGTCTTGCTCAACTTAGAACAAGCGAGGTTTCAAATTAACAAAGAAAAGATCTCATCGATGATTCTCATGCGCCCTCAAACCATCGTCAACCAATTTCAACCACTTATCCGGAAGAATACTCCTCGGACTTTGATGATACCATGGTGGAATGTCTTTCAAGAAACACACGGAATGGAAATTCATGAGTTCGAAACTCATTTATTCAACTTATGAGTAATATGGAAACATACATTGAAGAAGCGCTAATGAGAATAACAAGTGAAGGAATTGAGCAGTGTCAAGAGTGTCCATGGAACAATGATGACGTGTCATGCTTCATTCAATTGAACCGTGAGAAGACACTTTGTTTGCGGGATCTCATTTGTGATGGAAAAGGATGAAGAGAACAACAACGATTTCAAATTCTCGAGTGCGAAAAGGTATCAATCGACAAGGTACACTTATCGATCACACTAATTCTCACAAAAGGTACATGACTCTTACCGAACATGACAATGTGGAATCAATCTTTGTTTTATGCGAATCGATGCAAGTAACATGATTGAAAAAAGGGTATATGATGAGCTTTCAAACAAATTTTCAATTCTTGAAAAACACCGTATCTCTTTGCAAATTGAAATACAACATAAGGATGAAATGTTTTATGCAAGTAAGCAGTGCGATGTCTGGAACTTCGAATTTAGAAATTTTTGATATTAATCGGTTAAAATCCAGTTCGGGACAAAGATTCGACCATAAGAAATCGAAATCTCTTCTTTGAAGCCCGAAATATATTTGTCATGAGATGAGTGATACACTAGATTCTAGGAATTTTGAACTAGCTCTATGTGTGTCCAACCTTCTAAGAGAAAATGAGCGATTAAGAAAGAACCTTGAGGATGCAAACTCTAAATTTGTCAATCAATCTAATCTATTGATGAAAGATATTGATGACCTCAAAGCACAAATTCGGGATAAGAGCTTCAATATTGTTGCCCTAAAAATGAGCTCGGGAAGTATCTTTGGAAATAGGATGAACACTAAGTTTGCAAAACCTTCAACTTTGGGAATGTCAGCGGTTCGAAACCACTTGAAGCGAGCAGTTATTAAACAACCTAATGCCTTTAGGTCTAAAGAGCTAAACCATTGAAATCTAAGCTTACATCCCAAGTTGATAACAAGTCTTTTTGTCAAAACCGGTCACTTCATTGCCTAGTTCGGATATGATGAATCCCAAGCATAAGACTAATGAACATCACCCACAAATTAGAAATGCCATAAGCTTAGCGGGTATCATGTAAAACATAGTCGACGGATCAATCCCTATGAAATTCTCGATCACAAAAGACAAATAGTCATAACAAGGGTGTGCACTCATTTAGTTCATCTCATTTGTGGCTTCAAATGGATTCCCAGCGGCGGATTATTTAAGTATCTGAGGACTTAAGCGAACTTACATTCCTAAATCATGCCTCAGTGGATTCCAGGTAAATTTTTCAAGAATGTAGAACCTAATAGGATCCCCATTAATGATATATACGGATTATCTTGTGTTGCATCTAAATGTGAGACTAAACATGTCACTAACCCTTCTATGTACAAGTCTACATGTGCTTCAAGTACAATGTGCTCTCGGTCTTTTTCGGTACAATGCTCAACTCAATCGGGAACTTCATGACTTGGTTCCCTCAGATTTGAACATAGCTCATTCGGGAGCTATAGCTTGCCGAGTTGATG
Source organism: Chrysanthemum lavandulifolium (assembly GCA_022545495.1). Taxonomy (NCBI): domain Eukaryota; kingdom Viridiplantae; phylum Streptophyta; class Magnoliopsida; order Asterales; family Asteraceae; genus Chrysanthemum; species Chrysanthemum lavandulifolium. The sequence continues at coordinate 78,054,443 of CM040242.1, read as the reverse complement.
TACTTCTTACTTTGACTCTATTCATTTTGAATCTGGACTCGTCCTTCCATATGCGTGTATAAATCAAGTTTCCAAAAAAAAAAAAAAAAAAAAAAAAAAAAAAAATTATCATTTTATCATTCTTTTCTCTCAATCTAATAATGAATATACTCCTTGTTATCGATAACATCTACGGTCCTAGAAATGTCATTCAATAATGGCACGGGATCATAGATGAAGTTCGAACAAATGATATATTCTTGATGGTTTAATGGGATTGGGTATTATCAATCAATGTTCTTTGATGACATTGATTGAGGGGGAGATTAGTTTATGTACCATTGGCTTCGTCTTTGGTTATGATGCTTGGTCATTTGTATGATGTGGTGATTTCACCTTGTGTGACTAGCGGTTATACTTTCGATGTGTGTGCTTTCGTTGTAGCGCCTATGTGTTGAAATGTTGAATTGTTTCATGATGATCAGTGTAATAATCAATGCTAGAGACGTTGTCCTATCCGTGTTAGCATATTATTACCACTCACTCATTTATACCATAGGGACCAAACTTGTCATATAGTGTAAGTTGTTGCATTAGCGAATTACCACCTTTGTTTATAACCACAAGGACCAATTGTGTCATATTGCTTAAGATATGTTGTATACCCCCAGCGAGTTACCCATTAGCGAGTTACCTAGTCTTTTCTCTCTCTCTCTCGGTTTTTTCTCTCTTCGTCTTCTCATTCTTACTAGCGACTTAGCTTAAGGTTTGCATTAATTCCTATTATCGTTACTATCTTATGCTTTAGTGTCTAGTGTTTAACTTATCACTATTTCGGATCCTTTACGTGCTCGCGTGGTGTGATTTGTTGACTCTCTCGCTTAGGTTCGGATTTTCTTTGTAAATCGTATGTGTGTTACTTATTAAATGATTGAGCGTGTTATATATTGTTTGGATTATATTGTTTGTTTGGACTATATTGGTTGGATACATTGATGGATGATTATAATGGATTGGGTGATGGGTTGGGTTAGGAATGTTCTTGGTGGCGAGTTAGATTGTTCTTGGTAGCGACTTAGTATGAATGTTCTTCATGGCGAGTTAGAGCTCTACATAGCGAATCGTCTCGGTGAATTAGTTCACTAATTTCCGGTGACTTGGTTAGCGAGTTAGTAACTAGCGACTTGTATTTACAAGTTAGCGAATTAATAACCTAGCGACTTAGTTAACCACTTTGTAGCGACTTGGCTTAATTCTTGTACATGGCGACTTGACTTTACGAGCTAGCGAATTATCCTAGCGACTTGGTTAGCGAGTTAGCAGATAGCGACTTGTATTTACAAGTTAGCGAATTTGTTACCTAGCGACTTAGTTGTCTACTTTGTAGCGACTTGGTTTAAGTTTTATTCATGGCTACTTGGTCTTACATGTTAGCAAATTAGTTTAGCGACTTAGAGAGCTAATCCTTTTATGACTTGTCCGTGGCTCTAGATGACGACTTGTTTTTACAAGTTTATAACAGTGTTCATGATTGAGAATTAGTCTTAGGGTCAAGGATGTTTAAAATGTTCAAAGTTGTTGCTAAAGATGATTTCGCTCTCACTACTCCTAGGATCTCCTAATTCGTCTTGTTGAATCAACTTACTCTATGTAAACTGTTATAACATCTCTGTTTAGGCAAAAGGTACCTGGGTTCTCTCACGACTGCCAAATGTTTCTTTTTGCCTCATACATATGTGTTATATCACTTTTACATGTGTATCTTGGCTCATGTCATGATCACGTAGTTATGCACTCTTTTGCCCTTTAAATCCCTTATAAGCTCGTCATGTAATCATTTTTCTATATGTATGTTCTTCATTGATATATCTCAACTATGTATGTTATCATATAGTTGAAAGGTGTTATCTGATTGCAATCTTTGCCACTCTATCTGTCTCCATATGTGTTAGGAACTTCTTGATGTTACTACCTCCTTGTCATAAGGGTGCTCTCAATCTTGTCTCACTTACTATGTATCATCTAACTTTGTTCCCATCTATTCTTGTTGATTGTATGATTACTCGAACATCAATGGCAAGTTCAATCCCGAAAAGGCGCTACCCCATCGGGATCATCCGAATTCTCTCGGACGATGAAATCCTTCCCAAAGTCAATGGGTCGCTATTGGTAAAAGCAAGCATTATGTGGACCTACAAAAGCTCCAACAAAATCCGATACTCAAAGTTTCAATTGACATCCTCAAAACACTAACTTCTTGAGCTATTACCAAGCAATGCTCAATTCACGCCATCTACATTCAACAATTACGGAACACCGTTCAATGGAATAAAATCACGACGATACTCTTGCAAAATTTGGATAATATGGAGTTCTCTATTGATTACGATATTACGAGTAAGGCTCTTGGAATCACACCATGTGACCACGGCGTTAGATTACGAATCTCCTCCAGGTCTTGACGATCGATCGTATTTCTAATTGGGTTGGGCTATCGAGCAGTGTTTCAAGAGCATCGACATCATCACGGTCACATGTATCAACCACGGAGAGCTATTACAACCATTACGAACTTATGCTTATACGGGAAAACTTGAGGGTTTGATAAAGTGAGAATTCCTATCTTGCAAATCCTATGGGAATCGTTAACGAGGTTGATGTGAATGTCTCGGATCGTATTTGGGAAGAATTCTCGTTATCAATGAACACATTCATATCGATAGAACCTATTTCACGAACAATGTTCAAGGGCGAAAAAGCAGAACAAACTTGTAATTCCCGACATCGAGTTTTCTAAGCTTGTTATCCGATATTTGCAACAAATTCACAACTTCTCTCAAGGTGCGAATCGACTCTACACAAAGCGGATGATGAATTTGTTTTAGGAAACACGAAATATGTTCCTAGAGGCTCGGATAAAGAAGTGTTTGGATTGCCAATTCTGATTGTCTTCTCACGAGAAGACATCAAAGGAAGGACTACTTCAAGCAATACATGAAAAGAGCAACCAAACTCTCTGCTGATGTCACACCCACTCCTTCACAACCCACTGCTCCCAAGACCACCTCTGACTCTAAAGCATCCTATGCCTCTCTTCCTAAAAAGAGACGTGAAAGATCTCATCAGTCAGAATCTTCATCCAAAAAGCATAAAGAAAAGAAGAAGAAAGTGGAAAAGGAAATTGATGAGAACACTGAGGTGGCAAGGAATACCTTCAGGTTAACTGATGAAGATGATGCTGATCTGCAACTTGGAATTCAGCAAAGCCTTGAAGGTCGAATGTGAAAGCTCCGATGGGTGGTGTTGTGTTAAGAGAACCCGCTCAACTACCTCAACAAACAAACCCAATTACACTTAACAAGGGAAAAGGAGGTGCAAGTGTTGAAGCCCGAACAAAATGCTCACATCTTTGTTAAATATCTCATCATCACCATCAAGCACCACAAATCCATATGAGTGAAGAGAAGACAGATTCATCTCATGCAAAAGAACAATGCAGGTGGTCAAGGGCTCGCGGAGAACCTTGAGACAAGATCGATAAGACCTTGAAGATGGATGAACCAAATGTGTCTACTAACTCTCTATCCTCACTTAAGGATCTCGATGCAAACTTCTCTTTTGGAGACCAATTCATTAATGACAAACCCCTTGATACTGCACAATCCATGTATAATGTCAGCATTCACCAAGACACGTCAACCATTCCTCCAATGTCAGCTTCTTCATTATCAACTGTACTTCCACCTCCCATACCAACTGAACCAACTGTTCAAACACCACCAACATCGTCACCAACTCCTGATCCTGTCATTATAGTTGCGGATGTGGATGCTCCACCGGCTTCACCTCCATGATTCTCACCTCGATCAACTCTTGGATAAAGCTATTAAAAGGATAGAAGCCTTTGGAAGGCAACTTCCTAAATCTGTTGATTCTCGGTGGATCGTGTCCATAGATTGGAGCACCTCAACTTCACCAAGGCGATTCTTGATGCTATTGAAGGAGAAGTCAAGGATGCCGTGGAATGGGCAATGGGCTCCACTTCTCGAGACGATTCAAGGACCTCCCATCTCCGATATGAGAGCGACCACATGTGAAAGGATGTATGAAATTTGAAGAGGACAAGCATGAGGTTCACGATAAACTTTATGAGGCACTTGAAGAATCCATCAAGTTCGACAATTATGAGCAATTTAAGATTGAAGTCGGAGAAAAGGAAGCTAAAAGAAAAGGAGAACAAGTGTAATGGAAGCATTGATAAAGGATCGCAAAGATCCACTCCTCCCCACCACCAGCGGGGGCTGGAACTCGGATCGGTATTCCTTCTACTACAACCAACACACCTCCATCACAACCACCATCATCACCGAAATCTTCCGGTCAATCGGATCCAACAAAGAGCGAGTAATCGAAAAAATCTGCTGCACGGGCGACGGTTGATTCAAGGTTCACATCCGTCCCACCTTCATTCACGATGATCAAATGGTTAACGAAGAATCTCGGTCATGGTGACTCGAGAACCGGATGAAGATGATGCATCAACAAAGCATATTCCAAAGCCACCTTTTGATTCTTACATGGTGGGAATCGCACTGGCACATCGAGTTGCACCTTCTAGAGACACAATTCAAAGGCGCATTGTGGAAGATAGACCTCCTTCTCCGAACCCATGGACCATCCAGTCGGACTCTATAATTCCGACAACAATTGGGCATCGGTTATCACCAATAATTATGAAGTTCGGTGAAGACTCTCTTACACTACTGCTGTGATATGGGAAGTTTCATTATATGGTTTTGTGGCGGAAGAGTATCTCATCCATAACACCAAGAGATCTAGAAGGTCAAGCTTACGAAATTATCAAAGTCTTCCATTCGATGCAAACCATCTTCAATATCGGATGGAAGAATGCCATAAGATCTTTGAATGACCAAGTCGGTGAGCAAATCGATCGCTTCAATGTCAACAAATCTCTTCCTCTTGGTGGTGAACCGGTCAAATAACCATTCAGTGAATTCTTCTTCAATCACGACTTGGACTATCGTGTGCTCGCTCTGCGAAAGAAGACTGCTCTCTATCTATTTCAAAGATGAAAGTCGCAACCTATTACGATCGGGGCTTGAGCGGATGGTTCTGATCAGTGCAGGCAAATGAAGAACAAAAGTATGATATTGCGACTTCTTATGGTATTTCCCACTGGTGGTTCAAAAGAAGAAGTTCTACATTGAAAGACATGGTGGCGATAAAAGGCGCAATGATGTCGGATCAAAGCCGCAAATCTTAAGCGTTGTCGGTGTAGAGATCTTCCCGATCTATGGATATGAGTACTTGAAGAAGATTGTCCTTAAAGAGTGACTTCAAAGTGTATACCATTGAAGAGCGACTTCAAACATCTTACGCCAAATGATTTGAAGATCTCTATCTCTTAAATCTTCAAGGACACCGGAGCACTTACATGCGTGAGAAAAGGCCCTCTCTGCATTGTCACTCTTTGGATCGGGGCTTAGTCATTCGGAAGCGAGTTGAGGACTTTCGACTTGGTATTGAAAGCTACCAAACCGGGTCAACCTCACAAGTCCTCAATGGAATGCGGTGGGCATGAATTTCATCGAGAATACAAAGTTCTTGACACCCCTAGAGCCGTCATCTTCACCGACGGATATGGATCGCGTATGCTTATCGTCTATGTGAACTCTACAAGTTTAGTGATGATGCGCTCAAAATGGTGAAGAAGAACTTGACACGAGTGAAAGAAGCCAAACTTGATATGAGATCTTGGGTTAAAACTACTTTACGGGTGATGATGGCGTGAAGAGATGTGAACATTTCATTCTTTGCAATCCGACGAAGACTCAAGACACGAAGAATCTTCCGACCTTGAAAGCTTTGTTGGTGGAAGGCTCCGTGATGGTCACTACAAACTTCTTCAAAGAACTGAATGAAGACTTCTTCAGTATACCGTTTATGTTTTGTTAACTTTGTGTAATATGTGGTGTAACAAATATGAACAACTGTAATTCATGTAATAGTGCTAGGATTTGTACTATGGTTTCCCCTTTTGAAAAGGGAAACATCATGTTATCCTTTTTCTTTATCATATAAAATCGGACACATTTTCTCCTACAAATATTTTACCTCATAATTATTTAAATCACTTGAGATCCAAAATCTCAAAGGATTTAAGATTTTTGATCGGGGAGAAAATGTGATATAAATATGAAAGATGGTAAAAGATAAGATGACCAATTTTGTGCAAACTTCTCCACTTATATGTGCTAAACAATTTTTGAATCTCGAAGCATATATTAAGGGGAGAACTCTCTTTAATAAATTCAAGTCATCGGGGTACACCACACTTTAAATATTTTAAAGTACCTTGATCACATGGCTTCTAATCCTTTGATGATAAAGGTTCCCTCTAGTATGTGCAAAACTCTTTTCAAACACGAGGCACATATTGAGGGGAGCAAATTATGGAAACCTCATCCTTCCGAAATGCTTTATCTACTTGATTTGATCAAGGAAGTGATGGTGATTTTTTTAGAAAATGGTAATCAAAGTAATTTCTTTCTCTTGCCTCCGTGTGCAAAACATTTTCAAATACTTGATGCACATGTTGAGGGAGTTCTCGTTCTAAAATATCAAAAACAATTCGGTACAAAATGCTTTGATAATATATCACAAGTATCGAATTGATTTTCAAATGGTTTTCAATTGGATCCAATGGCGGATGAACAATACCAAATAGACCGACCAACTTTACTTTATATGCGGTGATATAAGGATGATAAGGTTAGGTATGTGTTCCCATGATCCGCCGAGACGGAGGATCTACCGAGGACAATCCACTAGTTAGTGTAGAAGTCCTTAGGTATGATGATAAAAGGAGAAAAATGAGATATGGGAAGAGTGCGGACTAAGGCGAGCTAATCTTGGAATAAACCCAACAAGGTTCTAGCTATGAAGTCTTGGTAAGCATTGAAGGGTTGAAGAATTAAAAAGAATTGAATGAGAAAGGGTGAAAACAAATAGCCTCCATTTATTCAACCTTAGAGGCGAAAACCGGGTTCACCTCATATACTCTTGATGGTAACATCGGTATTGAAGACAAGGCGTCATGGACCCGGTGGCCTTCGCACTTCAACTTTCAAACCACTCAAGTTCCTCTTAAAAGGACTTGTTTCATTCTCACGAGGCAACCGACATTATCTATCGACTTTCTCTTAGAGATTGTTGATATTGAAGAAGGAGACCCTCTCCTAGTCTCCGTTATAGGATCCAAATATGCACAAATTGAGTCTAGAGCCACGAGATCATCAATAAATCTCATTAGGACACTTTCAATGAAGACTCTCTGTTTCACACAATGTGGAAAGAGATTATATCTTGAGTCCTCGCATTATCCTTGTGGTATTGCGGAACATCCGAGTGATGTGTTTACACATTCACAATGAAGATGGAAAGCCTTACGGAGCCAACATCAAACAAGCTCTGGTAGGTGGCATGTGAGATCTATTATATGGATCAACCATGTGACAAGCGAGCGAAACAATGGGGCGATTCAATTTCTTGAATCAATCACAGTTCGAGTTAGGGATTGACGGATACCTTTGAAAAACCGGTCTTTGTGCTTAATAAACTCTTTTCTTTAGCACATTGACCGTGTACTCATTTTCAAACCAAAAGGTATTTTATGATTGATAATTGATTTTCAATAAAACCTTCGTTGTATTGCAAAAACAATTTCTATTGAGCAATACACGATTGTTTTCAAATCTCTTTTCATCAATCGGTGGACTTAAAATTATTTGGTTCACTCACTCCGTGTTGTCTTCTTTGAGATGTTCGGTTTGAGAACACTAGAACATTGCGAAACCACATCAAGGAGATTCTTAGGAATCCTACGATCACGAGCGGTACTTGTCTTGATCAGCGAGGCCGTGGGCGTGTACCTCAATTCAGCGAAAGTGATCAAAGACACTTTCGTGCGATTTATTGCTAGCTGTTGTATGCTGGTACACCCGGCGTTCGGTGATCGAATGAAGCGGTCAATCCATAGCCGCATGCTCACTCAACACATTCATCTCAAAAGAAATCATGATTAGTGCATCAATGACTCGATATTTTCACTCCAAGCTTACGCTTTCTGCTGCGCCAATATCATGATTCAACAAAGGCTTCCGCTACTCGATGAGAAGATTTCATGATCCGAATGTGAGCATGTCGGTCCCAAAGTCACAATATCACATAATACCAACACCACAAAGGATGTGTCGAGATTGTTGATTCTTGATGATCTCAAAAGGTGGCTCATATTTACTATCTCGTGAATCGAAATGGACCTCCTACATAAAGTACAAATCTTTGCGGACTTTGAAGTTGCACCACCTATATACTATGTTTACAATGTTGATGTATGAAAGTCTACGAGCTCAAGAACAAAGTCAAGACTAGAATGCTAGGATTTGAAATGTAAAATATGGGGTGACCTCCTTAGGGAGATTGTTAGGAATTAGAAAATTCCGGTGTTGAAAAGTCGGTCACCCCAACTATTATCTAGCATAAGTTAGCTCGTAGATTGGTCATAAGTTATGGTCTATGTAGTTAGTTAGTAGCGTAAAATAGTATAGTGCAACACCGTGGAAGAAGGTCGGGTCTTTAACCCCCTCTACCTTGCAAGGTAGAGGTTCCACGAATCCACTAGTTTCTCTCACTAGAATGTCCCACTCTTTCTCTCTAAAACCATCTATGTCTCATTGTGTTAATGTTAGATGTCGTTTAATATCTAACGGTTTATGTAACCTATAAATACCCTCATATGAAATATAAATACTTGAAATCTTGCAACAATCTCCCCTCAAGGAATAGAGGCGTTGATGTAATATTCTTTTCGACATTCTTCTTTCTTGTAATCTAATATTCCACTAGTTTCTCTCTTTGTTCTTTGATCATTGTTCTTTGTGGTGAAAGAATGTCCCTCTCTTCGCCTCTCTCTAAAACCATCTATGTGCTCATTGTGTTAATGTTATGATGTGAAGAATCATGTGAAATAGTTAATATCTATGTTGGCGTGAGCATGAGAAGAATCAAGACGATCATCCCGCTCCGGAGCTTCCATAAAGAAAACATTTCAAGCGGTTAGTAATAAGCGGTTTCGGCAGACTTACAAGTTTGAACTTGAGAGTGTTAACAACATAGTGTGAAAACACAACTCTATTCTTACAAAGGCCGTTCTGAACTGGAGTCCCACAAGTGAGATAACGCGATGTACCGGTACATCTACATTCGATGAGTCATTGAGGTACATCAAGCATCACCTGACGATAGACCGTATGAGACACACTCCAGCGTAATCCACGGGAGTTACCGTGACTGCTTTGTCGTATGTTTGATGTTGACCGGGCGGGAGTTTCCATTCAATCACCGAGGATCATGATGTGAACCTCTCATAAATGTTCTAGACAGTTGCTAAGATCTGTGAAGGACTCGATATGAACCATCGATGATCTTATTTGTTGATCATCAAGTGATTAAATGTCAAGTGTACCTAAGAGATCTTTTGATGAATCTCGTGGCTCTATACTCAACAGTGCGTTTTGGTTTACCCGAGGAGACTAGGAGAGGGTCTCCTTCTTCAATACCAACGATCTCTAAGAGGAAGCCAATAGTTTATGTAGGGTTTCTGTCGAAATGAAACTAGCTTCATTGAGAGAAACTTGAGTGGCTAAGAAGGTTTAGTGCATGAGTCACTTTGGGTCCATGACGACTTTTAATCTTCAATACCGGTGTCACTAAGTGACAACCAAGAGTATATGAATTGAACCCTTGTATGCCTCTAAGTTGAATAATCTGGAGGGCTATTTCTTTTCACCCTTTACTTTACATTTATTTTGATTCTTCAACTCCTTCTTTCTCCGATTCTCATTTCTCCTTTTATAATCATTCCTAAGGACTTCTAACACTAACTAATGGTGGTGTCCTTGGGCGATCCCTCCGGCTCTGGCGGATCATAGGACAGTTATTCCTAACCTTAGTCACCTTATAACCCATGACTAACCTATGTTTTCCATTAAAACCATCAGATGTGAAAATATCTCTCAAAGGGTTTGTAAATGAAAACATGTTTGAACCATCGCGAGAGATAAGTTTTTGCATAAATACTCCCCTCCACATGTGCTTAATAGTTTTAATGGTTAAATGCACAAGTGAGGAAGGAGCGCGCACTTTTGAATTGATCCACTAAAGATAGACAATCTCCCGAGACACGGTTACGTTGAATAGTTAAAGAGTTACATTGTCGACTTTTAGGTGACAACTAACTCTAATAACTACCTTGAAGGTGTAGACAAACCTTGGAAGGTTGTCAAACCCGTCGAGTTCATGTCTATCAAGAGTTTCTCGAATGGTACATTCTACTCGAGACGAGTCCTTTGCGAGACACGTTTACATCACTAGCGAACTAGCTTGAAATTATTACCCGTCCGGACAAGTCTTTTCGAGTTACAAACAGTTTAGTCTTGTCAATTCGTTGGTTAAGTCCGAGGTACAGATTCATTTGCATTTTGCACAACATATTTCTTATCACACAATTTTCTCCCCTCAAAATGGCATATAAAATGTTATTTTGAGCGGTTGAAATAAATATGACCATTTTGAGTGTTGGGGGAAGAGTGACCATCGTGAACAATTTGTGAACAAAGTTTTAATTCAAATACTCCCCTCAATTAGTGATATAAGCGGTTGAGGTTTTGAAAATCTTATGGGAAGTACTTGTCTTTTTAGCAAAACCTTGAAAAGTGAAAGGTTTGATAGGTTTTACTCAAAATAAGAAGCTTCGCTCCTTTTATAAGGATTGTGGCAATCGAGGCGTACCACGTGGTCCTTTCTTGACAATTACGGGTTGTACATCGTTATGTGTGCACAAGCCATTCACATATATATAATCATACATCCAAAATCATAAGAAGGAAACCATTTAAGGGGTACCGAAGTGCGGTGATATTCCCAGAGTGCGCGGGCGTTGAAAGCCGATGATGTTCCTCTGAGTCGACCACCAACATAGCTTTCCAATCGTCGGGCGATCCCTTCAACAACCGTTCATCAATCATGGTGATGATCGTCTCACATCCCTCCTTTCACGAGAATTCCAGTAGCTTAGGATTCCCAACTTTCATGCGTATATCCTTCAATCAGATGCCAATCCATCCCTAACCATCTTCAAGGTATGATCCCCAAATTTGTGGAGTTCACTATCGCCATTAAGCGGTTTCTTTGAAGTTCACTGCGGTAAACAACGCCAAAGGTTTCTTGATGGCGTGAGTTGTGTGGTGGTTGATGTCGGGAAGATCAAGCTATGGTGGAGTGAAGTTTACGTTTACGATATGATTCAACGACCATCCGGATATCTTCGACACGTTCTTTGATCACGATCGTCTAATGAAGATGAGAACCGACTTGATAAATTCACGTTGAACTTGATCGAGAATTGTCTCATACGACCACATACTTTGGCAAGATACATGTCTTCGATGTCGTTGAGGACAAGTTCTCAAAGTCGACTTCGGAGAATCCATAGTCTGTTCATCTTGTCGTTTGACTATGATATTCTTTAAGAATGTGTAGTCCCACTTAGACTTGAGATCAATGTGTTTGATGGCCACGATGTCCTTAGAGCTATACATCGCATGTTGAGACTTCTCAACCAGGCAACAGTAGTAGATTCTTCGGCGTTCGTGCCAATGATGAATCCCATACAATGCATCTTGGTCGTATGCTTGCGTTGTCGAAAACAAGTGAGTTGCACGTTCCTCGATAGCTATGCGGTTTGAGTAGATGGTCACTGGGAATGGAAGAGTCAATGATGTAGTGTATTTTCTCGAACCATACCCACCATGGAGAAGAAATTCCGGTCTTTGTTGAAGAAGTATCGGAAGGAATCCTTGGTTAAATCTGCTGGCCAATGGTCGGTAGAGGTTTGGTCCATCGGTGTAGTATGGAGGTTGTCCCTTTGTGTGAAGTCAATGTTTGCTTCGGATTGAGCCAATCCATGTTGTTAGACATAGCTCGAGCGATGTTCTCAAGATGATATTCGACCTCGAGGGCGCTTTGAGTTGTCTTTCCATAGTTGAAAAGCTTCATTCTTGATTCGCTTCAATTCGATTTCGTCATTTTCTTCACATGGAACTTTTCTTGCAACAGCTTTGCATGCTCCAATGTTGAACCATCTACCAATTCTTGGCCTTCATCGGGGTAGGAGTTTGATTGACAAGTGTGGAGAACCATTCAAACTCTTGGTTTTATCGTCATCTAGCCATGATACGACTCCGGCCGAGTCGTGCCTTCTTCTTTTGGAAGGCTTAGATGATGATCTTGGTTTCGCACTTGTTTGGGTGAGGTGGGTTGTTGTCGGGGCTCAAGGACCTCTTCATCGTCACCACCCGTATACTCAAAGTAGTCACCGCTTGTATGAGTCGGGGTGGTAACTCGGAATCGTCCCGAGGTTTATCGATGAGAAGACCGAGGTGGAGGAGACTTTGTTGAGAAGAAGTCCGTGGTGGAGGAGGTGGCATAGATGTAGATTTACCGCATCGCTTCGGCGTTTAGGTGCGAGTCCTTATCCTTATCATCGTCATCTCTTGGTCTTTTGGGTTGATCGGTGACTCCTTGCATGATGATCGAGTTGAAAATCAAGTAGATTTTGAAAAATTTAGCTTCTTCCAAGTAAGCGTTCGGATCGTTTTGACATTTGCATCACAAGTTTAGCAATCAACTTCAGTTGAGAGATCGACTTCTTTGGCCATTGTATGTTTAACCAATGCTACGATGTTAAGAGTGAGTTGTTTGGAGAATACTTCTCTAGTCACACGAGGACAATGTCGAGAAGAAACTTGTGGGTTTGTTCTCTTGTCGACTTCTCCGCCTCTGTTGGACTTTTGGAGCGATATCCCAAGGTACTTATGATGTAACCTTCAATCATTTCATTCAGTTCCTCCCGACGATGACTTCTCATGAATTCTGAATAGCTTTCCTATCTTTCCGCATCTCGTCATTCTCATCATGTAAGTCTTGCATTTGTTCAAGATACCAATTAAGTTTTACGTGAAGCATGTCCTTCTTTCTAACTTGTTTGACAGCTTTCACAATTCTTGCATGTGTTTGAGAAATCCAAGATTTAGGTGGTTTCTTCACGGATTTGGATGATGATCTGGTTGACTTCGTTGATGGTGGTGGTGATGAATGAGATGAAGAGTCCGATGATGAGGAGACATGAGGAGACTTCATGTCCTTAGGAGTTTATGAGGTTTTCTCCTTTGAGTGTGTTGGACTGTCGAGAAGAAACTTTGTATAATCATCCTCGTCATCCTTAGACTTTTCTTTCTCAGTTACTTGTTTCTCAAAATCATACACAATAGTGTCCTCCACAGTTGTTGTATTTGCGGAAGAGTGGTGGCACCAGCTCCACTATCGGGTTGATTAACCGCATCGGAGATGGTTTAGAGTGGCAACACCACTTGAACCTCCGGGCCACCCATTTGATCTTTAGCAAATTCTTGACCTTTTGAAGGTGTCGACTTTGTGAAACTTCTTTCAGTATCCTTGATCCAATTGCTCTTCTTCATCTTGAGCTTTCATCCCGATGTACAAGTGCGAGTCTTCCCTTTAATAGTTTGGGGACTTGGAGGTTTTGATGCGAGGATTTTCATCCTTCGCACTTTCGAGTATGTGATCTCTTCATCCGAGTCGGTAGCCTCGAGTCCTCGTCCCCGAGCTGCCTTTGCGGTTCAAGTGAAAGGATCGGAGTGGCTTCGAGAAGGAACTTTCTTCTTAGGGGTGGGTTTCCTCTTTGGAATAGGTTTCTTCTTTGGAGCATTCCTTTGACTATCTGTACTTGTGACACTTCCAAGACTTCCTTTTCTCGGTTCTCCTTACAGTGTTCCAAGATTTTTCGTCGAGGTGACCAACTTTGCCTTGTCCGACCGCTTCGGATACCTTTTGTACGATTCGAGCTTCGACATCTTGATTAGAAAATCAGCAAGACAAAGACCTTGTTTCTTTGTAGACGCGTTTCCTTGATTCTCGACGGATAGAATAGGTTCCGTCAACATGTCGTGATTGTCGGGGTCATTGAGCCTCTTGGGAATGTCGGGATGAAGTCCAAGTGCTCTCGGATCAACAATTTAGTATATCCGATGTAAGGAATCTTTGAGCCAAGTTTGTTGAGAAATGACATCATGTCATCCCAAATCGAGCTTCGATAGCGATGTGTTTCTTGTTGACCAATGCCTGAATATTTGCGGTTCCATGAGCTTAGGGTGCTCATAGTCACCGCCACGACCGTAAATGACTTGGTGATGATCATGTAGAGTTCTCGGTGGTTGAGGAATACTCTTAAGCTCTACGTGAGAATGCTTGTTGATTACTCCTGTAGCCTCGTCATAACCGATATCGATTAAGAATTGGAGAGTGAGCTCTTGACGGTGAGGCATATAGTTTGGTTGGTTCAACTTGAGAATTAGGAGAATGACCCTTAAGTCTGCAGTGTAATGGTGACTTGTTTGTGATTCGAGTCATCGTCATGCGAGCTTGTCCTTTGACCCTTTCCATAGTGTTCCGAACTGTTGGATGTAGATCTCGTGAGCAGTTGCGAGTGTGTAAGCATGTTACGATACGGATGAGTCCTCGAATATCAATAGCAATAAGACACGAAGATTCGAGCAAGTGAGGTGTCAAAGTCAACACGGAGGTTATTCTTTCCTATCTTCATTGGATAGCCATGAGGATAGATATCGACAATGGAGAGAACTTGGTGCATCCACATTCATTTGTTCACCATGTCGTGATCTCAAATAACATTAGCCAAAAGAACCAACATATCGAAAGACATAATGTTAGTCAATGAAGGTCTTATTGTCTAGTTATTGAATGTATAGTGATAATGATTGTTCTGAGTCCTAAGTCACTTGTATGTTCAATAGTTCAATGATATCGTGAAATGATTCGTGAGTTAGTTAACTTTAAGTTTTAAAGTTTATTTTATCACTTATTGTTCACAATATATCGACGATTTAAGTTTATTAGTGACATTTTGGATTCGTGATGATATGATTAGTTTATTTACAAGTTTGTACAAGTAACAATTCATCATGAAGGTAAATCCAGGATAAGCGTAGTTTTGGCAAAGTTATGCGTGAGCGTGAATGATATATGCTTAGGCGTAAACTTACGCAGAGAATCCTATCTTACACGTAAGAAATGTTGCGCGTGGGAAAAGGAGACCTTATGCGTGGAGCTTATGCGTGAGCATATATTTACCTTACGCCGTAAGGCTACTCGTAAGAGTTGACCTTATGCGTGAGGTCATCGCTTACGCATATCCTTCACGTGATACGCCGTAGTCCATTGTAGAACCTTATGCGTAGAAGCTACGCGTAAGACAAGTCTTACGCATAACAAGCTACGCGTAAGGTGATCCTTATGCGTAGATTAATAACCACCTTGATTCTGAATATTACGTGTAGCAAAGCCTGAAATAAATCCATCAAATCATCAACATTAACACAAACCTTCATTTTATCAACAAAAATGGCATGAATCATTCATAAACCACTTCTGGCGTAGAAAGTCATACGCGTTAGGTCAAAACCCTAAGGGTTATGACTTACGCGTAAGTTTTCTAACCATGGATTTGCATCAAGCAGATTCGGTAGTTCAAACATGTTGTATGAGCATATAGACCAAGTTATAACATCTAACTCATGGTGAATCAAAATACCCAAACTTATGAACCTTAAACCCTAATTTCAAATTCTGAATAAATCAGTGTTTCTGGGTAGTTATAGAGCAAGGATATAATCAATTCAACATCATATAAGCATAATCCAACAATCTTTTAGACCAAAACACATTACATTTGGAAACACCCAAATCGACACATAAACCCTAATTTTCAAAAATCGTAGATTCGTGATTCTGGGTGTGTTATGAGCATAGAAATGATATCATAGATGTTGTTACAACATTTTGATACAATCCTTTTAACCATAAACACACAAATATGATTGTGTGTTCATATACTTACGCCAGAGAACACACAAATCAATATATCACATGTTTTAACCGTTGGATTTATGAAAGATTTAAAACCATTGTTTAAAAACATGATCCAAACACAGAAACACTTACAGATTGATAATCGAAAGCACGGATTTGTAAAACGATTATGGATCGTGGATGATATTAGGTGAAATATTTAATGTGATGAAAATAAATGTGGTGGGTGGAGAATTTTGTATAAAATAACTTTAAGGTTTTGACAGTTTTAGTCCCTCCACCTTTTCCTTTTTCATCCAAAGCTTCTTAACTTCCATTTTGGTTACCAAATGAAGATTTTAGGAAAGAAACTTGACGACACTCCCCCTTGACTTGAGAAAATAATGAAAGGTTGTTAATTAAAGTCCAAGGAGCGTCTTTGAATCAGAAAATGTACCACCATTTGTAAAAAATCAACCGAGATAGGATAACATGCAAGTACACAAATGTTTTGAAACAATTAATAGCTTATTTTCTCCCCCTCAACACTTGATCGGAAAAATACTGAATTTTGAAAGATAAAAGTGTTGACGGAAGAAATGTACTTGCCATGTTGAAAGAAAGGTAGATTAGGAGAATATTTTTGTTGTTTTATAGGATTTTATATTTTTGTATTTTGTTGTTGAAAATTTATTTACAAAAGATGTTTTGGTGTTTGACAGGTTTTTAAGACTGTTTTAAGAGGTCATCCAATTCCTCTTGAGTCAAACACCTCATACCAATTCGGTGGACCAACTCATTAAACCTAGCGGGAGGCAAAGCTTTGGTGAGCGGATCCGCCAATTGGTATTCGCACCCCAAAGTATAATTCAACGGTGCCACTGCTCCACGTGGTCCTTGATGAAATGATAGCATAGATCGATGTGCTTTGATTTCGAGTCTTGAATCGAGTTGCACGAGATTGCAATGGCACCGATTGTCGCAATACATCGGGATTCATCAACACGTAACCATAATCTTTGAGTTGTGTTCTCATCCGATGACTTGAGCACAACACGCGGACATGGCTACATATTCTCGCTTGGTTGATGACAAATGATGTACAATCCGCTTCTTTGATTGCCAAGACACCGCTTATCACCGAGAAATTGTAGAGCTCTGAAGTACTTTTCTTGAGTCTAAGCATCCTGCGTGATCGTCGTCAAAAGCGATTAGTTCAAAACCGTAATCCTTCTGATACGGATCCCCAAATTAATGGTTCCCTTGATGTATCGGAGGATTCTTTTAGCCTCGAGAGGTGAGTTTTAGTTGGTCGCGATCGATAACGGGAGCATAGATAAACGGCAAAGACAATATCAGTCTCGCTAGTCGTTAGATACATGAGGACCCAATAATACTTGATGTTGGTAGGGTCCACTAATTTCCCATGTAAATCAAAGATCTAACTTCTTGGTATGAGCCATTGGTGTGGCATAAGTATCACGGTGGTCATTCCAAATTTGTTTAACAGCTCAAGGGCATATTTGGGTGACTCAAGAAAATACCACGGGTGATTGATGAACTTGCGGTCCTAGAAAGAATGTAAGTTCACCCATCATGGACATTTCAAAATTTTTCTTCATTAGTTTTGCAAAAGCGATTGAAAACTTTTTATGTGTAGACCCAAAATGATGTCATCCACGTAAATTTGAACAATTAAGATATGTGCCCGTGATATTGTATAAAAGAGTTGGGTCAACCGAGCCTTTGGTGAAATTATTGGCAATGAGGAAGGATGATAGCTTATCGTACCATGCCCGGGGCTTGTTTGAGACCATAAAGAGCTTTGTTCGGTTTGTAGACATGGTTCGGGAACTCGGGATCAACGAATCCATCCGGTTGGGTGACATAGACCGCTTCTTTAAGTTGCCCATTGAGAAACGCCGCTTGACATCCATCCGATGAACCGTCATGTTCATATGAGCCGCGAACGCGAGAAATATCCGAACGACCTCAAGACGAGCAACCGGAGCAAAAGATTCTTCAAAGTCTATCCTTCTTCCCGACGATAACCCTTAGCAATGAGCCGTGACTTGTTTGGATAACATTCCTTCAAATCCAATTTGTTTTTCCAAATCCATTTGAGACCAATGACGAGACCCTGTTGGTCTTTCAACCGCCTCCCATACTTCAAGACGTTTGAATTGGTTGAGTTCTTCCCGCATGGATTCAATCCAGCTTGTCTTTTGTCATTGCGTCTTTAATGTTTTTAGGCTCGATTAGCGAGCGGTGAGTGCATAAATGCAATGTTCACCGTCTGAGTGAAGACGTTGTCTCGTAACGATCGTTGATTCGGGTTGCCAATAATGTTAGCCGAGGATGGTCTTTTGTCCATCTATGTGTAGAGGTTGATGTTGGTATACATTGTGCATATTCGAGGATTCAAATGGTTTGTTGAAGATTCCGCAACATCCGTGCAAAGCAGCCTCATTAGCAAACGGGTTGAAGAACGATTTGGATCAAAATCTGCGGTGGGGTACTTCATTCGTAATATCATCACCGGTTCATCATTGTTGGAAGCGGTGTGTTCAATCTGTTGTGTTGGAGTCAATCGGTGTAGGTGCATCTTCAACGATAGTTGTTGTAGCAGTGTATCGTATAAGAATATTATCGGGTTGTGCAATGAAACAATGGATACACCGAGCACGTTCATCAATATCGTCACGAACGTAGGAGCAAATAACCTTTCCATTTGTTGACGAGTTAATGAGGGCTTTCTTCACCGATGATGGGGTTTAGGAAGTTTAAACGGTTGTGTCCGGTTCTAAGTCATTATACTCGAAGCCATTTCGTGAGTTCATCGAAATGAGCATGAATCGCTTCCATTACCTCCTTAGTTCGACGATTCCAGTTCGAAACCTTTAGAATTGTCACAAGATCCAATAAAGACTCCAATATCGACTTTGGGTTTGAGCTTTCCAAAATCATCACGATCATTATTCGGATAGCAAAGGGATCCAAATACATGAAAGTGTTTGAGGTTCGGTTTATAGTTGTGGAGAAGCTCAAAAGGTGTTTTGTTGTGACGCTTTGTGATCATAGAACGGTTTTGAGTATAGCATGCGAGATCGACACGCCCATAAGTAACTGGAAGTTTAGCATTGATTAACATTGTTCTTGCGCTTCCACTAACGCTCGGTTTCGTCTTTCAACAACTCCGTTTTGTTCGTGTACGTGCAATAGATGTTTGATGTCAATTCCACTTTCTCATAAAATTCACGAAGGGTTTTGTTAACAAATTCGGCCTTTGTCTGCTCGATTATTCGGACGGTGTTTGAGTCGAACTCAGTATTTTGTGAGAAAGGTGATGATCATTTGTGGAGCTTCGTCTTTGCTACGAAGGAAGTAGACCCAAGTCCATCGTGAGTAGTCATCAACAATTACTAAGATGTAGCGTTTGCCGCTGATCGCTTGCACACGCGTCGGGCCACACAAATCCATGTGAAGAAGATGAAGCACATGTTTGAGTCGTGTTCCACCTTTGAAGGAAAATGAGCACGAGTGCTTTTCCCTTGTTCACAGTGAGCAAAGGTGATCTTTTGAATACCGAATCATGGGAGTCCTTCAACTAGTTCGTGTCGAGCAAGGTTGGTGATGGTTTGAAAGTTTAGATGTGAGAGACGACGGTGCCATAGCCGTGATTTTGTTGATGTTGCCTTAGAAAGTAGCGAGATGGGAGAGGAAGCAACCATGTCTTGCATAGAGATAGTGTAGAGACTAGAATTACGCGAGCGGACATAAGGTCGTTTCCTTGTAGATCACGAATGAAACAAGTTTTCTCCCGAAAGCAACCTCCAAATCTCCATCACAAAATTGACCTCATCGAAAGCAGATTGTGACCGAGGCCTTCCACATAGTAAACCCTGCCGATTTCGATGTTCCCATTAACATAATCTCCGTAGCCCATGATGGTCGCAAAGTGATCGCTCCCGAATCGACAAAGTGCCAATGAACTTTGAAATAAAGTTTGATAACAGCTTTAAGGTTGCTGTCATGTGTCGGGAACATCCACTATCAACAATCTAGAATGATCTGTATCACCGCATTACACATGCATTTACACGGATGGAATAGAAGTAGATGTGGAACCCGAAATGTTAGAGGTTCCAAGGTATATTAGACATACACACATTGAGAATTTTAGGCATCCACTTAAATCCTAGTGTGTTATATATCCATTTCTGCCATATGTAACTACTCTTTGCTTTATTCTTAGTGAAAGCACTAGGTGGTACTACATTCTTAGGAGGTGAAGCGGTAGCTACAGTGATAGCAATGGTTGCCTTAGGATCTAAAGAAGGTGGTTTACCAAGCACAGACTTAGAATGATTAGTGGGCCTAGAGGTATTCCGATTCTTAGGATTCCGTGTCGAGAGATTATAGCTTTAGCAACACATTTGTCATGACAATCGAATTCATACTCTTTCGACAAATAACACAAGGTGCATTAGATCAATATCAAAAGTGCTTAACGGTTTAGCATTTGTTACATCACTATTTCTATTACATTTGCCGACGTAACATCTATAGTGGAAGCAACATGATTTTTATTCGAGTCCTAGGGTGTTCTTCTACTTTAGCATTCCTTATTGATCTTTTCTTAGGTCGCAACTTCCTATTCTTCGATTGAGTGCTCTAGGTCGTGAAGTGCGGACGTTTGGAAAAGATGCAACTATTCTGTTTCAAGAGAGGGAAACACATTAGCAACTTGTGATTTGGCGGTGGGAATTCTAGGTTCACGATTACTAAGTGTGACTGGTGCTAATCTCTTAATCACGATGGCGGAGTTGTTCATACTTTCCTAACATTTCCGTAACTTAGAGATGGTGTGAATCGATCTTGATTTTCGTAATGAATATTACCAAGAAAATTCATGACTTCACTAGTGTGAGCAAGATAGTGATCAAGTTCATTAGATGCTTCAAGTCGAGTCTTTTGAGTAAATCAAATATGACACCATATTCTGTTTAACTTTTAAAAGTTCTTGTTCATATTTTGAGATTTGACTTTTCAAAGACACGCTTTGATCATCCAGTTGCTCAATTTTAGGATCGATGATTTTGCACTCAATTGAGCGATTTTCTTTTGAAACCGAGTTGATGGTTGTGAATATCTTTTCACACCAATGAAGACGACGCTTTGCATTGTTAATTTCCGTGTGTAATCGTTTATTTTCGACTTTTAAAGACTCGATCCAAGCACATTATCGGTGTTCTCAACAAGAATAACAGCTTTCAAAAATATCATCGAGATATGATTAGATGCATATGGCAAACGAATAGAATAGCACAACATTATGGATATCGGCCACGATAACATCTTCCAAGAGTCGATCAACATCTTTTCTCAACGCTTTTTTTGCTTTTGTGTTAGAGATAGATGTTTCGCTTTCTCGAAACGTTTTCATTACCCCAAGTTCCTTATGAAAATCCTTTTCCTGTGCAATTGCACAACTTTTCAAGTTTTTAACATTAGGTAAAAGATTTTTCCAAAAATGTCTCTTTGTTCTCGCGCCGAGGCGATTGAAAATGTTCAACTTTGATTTCGAACGATATTCTATCTCATGTTGTAAAATTTTGAGGTCGACATGAAAATGTCAAAATATCAAGAATTTTTCGATTTTCGGTTGTGAGTTTACTTCGCTAATGGAAGGTAAAGGACCATAAGTTTGTGCAAAGACTGCTTTGGGATTAACAATAGAAGACTCGGTGTTTTGATGATAACCACGGGTGTGTTTGAAGAATCCTTTGGTGTGACGAAAGTGACCGCGTTTTATAATTAAAAGGTTTGTTGTAAACAATGGTTTTTAATTTAGATCGACTCTCGCCTCTTACGCATCTAATTCCTCTTGACGATGATATTCAACAACACTCATGACAAGATTATCAATTTTGTATTTTGCAATGAAACTTGTGAGTTGGTTTGAATGTTTTAGTGAAAGCTTTGGTTTGTAATCGCCTAGATTTTTCCATATCCATTTGGATTGGGTTTTAAGGTAAACTTTTCAATAGTCATATCGATTCACCATGTTTGTAAACAACAGCTTTAAATTCTTTAAGTTTGTTTTGCAAACCGAGAATTTCTGCAAGAAGGTCATCTACCCGATTCGTTGAATGCTTTTTGTATGCGGAGAACTGCTTTTGACAATTTAACAACTCACCTTAGCTTTTGGTTTTCCAAGGTGAGAGCGTTAATTTGCTTTTTATGTTCATGTTTCATTGTTCTAATTCGGACAACAAAGCATTCTTTGAGGCGGCTAGATCACGATCCGTCTCTAAATATTTTTCGTTTGATGAGATTTTGCAAAGCGGCTTCAAAACCTTTTCACTGTTTTCTTGAGTTTTGAAAAAGTTGAGTTGCATTTGTAAACATTCAAAATCCTTAGTTAACAAAGCATTTTACTTTTTAAGGACTGATTTAATGCATAACATTCCTCCATTTTGATTTTATGGTCTTGAATTAACCGAGCAAAATCCGGATGAGGCAACAGATCATCTTGTTCAACGCGAGTCTCAACATGATCATTCTTTAGATCCTCAAATGCGACCACGGAGTCAATTTGATTATCAAAGGAGACCGTAAGGTCATCTTGATCGCCAAATGTAACTACGGGTTAACTTGAAAATCATCGAAAGGGATGTAGAAGACTCATTTTGAATACCGATCCGTGCGGATTCGAGATATTGGTGGAGATATTAGTTCGAGATATGATGATGTTTTGTTCGGTACACGAGACAAGCCATCGATGTCATACACTGGGCTCAGATCACTCATGTGCGACTCATGCATATTAGCCATCAACATAATAAATGCATTAGCCTCGCAAGTCCTCCATATCATCATCCGAGTCGCATCCGCCATAAAGCTCGTTCTTTATCCGTGAGAGATCCACCACTTCATCCTTAAGAGCCAAAAGTAAGGCCTCTTTGAAATAAGCACCGCCCTAGTCCTTGGCTTTGGGCATGCATTAGCCAGTGTCCCTTCTCATTGCGGTTGTAGCATCTAAGACCATTTAACCGATTCTCGAGCATTTCTGCTCCACCACTTGAGCTCATTGTTATTCCTACCCACAAGATTAAACCCTTGACCACCGCCCATCCGACGACCATAATCACGATTCGAACTTCAACACGTCCATTGTTCACAACACTTGAGTCCGTGTGTTAGATGAGGAACGAATACGATTGTTGGATTTGTTGGTGTAACGGCCAAAAGCATTAGCAATCATCACAAATCCTTGTTGCAATGCTTCAACGGATCTGTTTCTCGGTAGCTTCACCGACATATGCTTGAGCATTGTTCTTTGTATGGAACCAATTGATTTTGTTGAGGTTGTGATCGTGAAGGTGTGTTTGAAGCGATTGGTTGAGTTCTTTGGTTGAGAGGATAATTTTGTTGAGCATACAAGGCAAGTTGTTGATTGTCCGGTTGTGATTGTTTAGCAATTTGAGCACGGAAAATCTTTTCCGATCAACTTCCTTTTCATGAGGCTTCAAGTAATCGTACAACAATCCATAAGTAGAATGATGCATATTCTTCGCAGACGGAGAAAATGACATACTTCTCCCATTCGGACCAAGACTACTCAGAACTTAGTATTCACCGCAATTCTTGGCATGATGATGTTGTGTTTATCCAAATCATTGATGATATCCGAAAACGATGATGATAGGACTCTAGTGTCTCTCGTGTTCAATCATGAAGTATTCATAAGCCAAGTAAATTTTGGATTCCAAATCCTCCCGATTGAGTCTGATCCTTCCATAAGAAGACGAATATGATCCCACATTTTTGTGCGCCTTTTGAGCATCAACACTACGAAGAATTGGGTTTGGTAATCCTAAGAGGATGTATTCCATTGCAAGTTCATCGACTTCATAGTGTAGAAGTTCGTAGCATTAAGATCTCGCAACCGTAGCAATGTTGGTTTGTTCATCTCTTGGTGGAACAGTTTGGATCTCCGGCACAATGACGAGAGGCATCTCAAATGGACCTTCCATGATAACCTTCTTTAAGAACTTTCCATGTGGTTTCTTTAGATCACAAAATCAAGAACCTTATCACCCATTGATCGTAGTTTCGGAGTGAGCATTGGAGGTCTATCAGTGATCCACTTCATGAATTGATTGTTGGTCGCTTAAAGCTTCACACATCTTTGCAAACCAAGTGGGTTCCTTCATAGTGGTTCGTGATGGATGTTGATTGAAATCGGTTGTGTAGGGTTGAACTTGAAGGCTTGGTTGTGGTTGAACCATTTGTGGTTGTGGAATTGCACCAAGTTGTGGAGTATGTTGCTGATTAAATTGTTGTTGATAAATAGCTTGTTGTTGATTCCATTGTTGATGTTGTGGAGTTAATTGTTGTTGTTGTTGATGATTATAAGTGTGAGGGAAATATTTAGAGTATGGTGGTTGAGACATGATGATAAACTTGTGTGGTAAGATTGGATCTTTGTAGTCGAATGAACCTTTGTTGATGAAGTGTCCTTAGGCGTAGAACAAACAAGAACCAAGTAGCACTTATGCGTAAAAACACCAAAAGTTACGCGTAACAATGAGGAGTTACGCGTGGGTTTTAGCTACGCGTAAGTAGGAAAACACTAAAGTTAAGCGTAGACAAAAGTTAGGCGTAGAAACGTGGGCGTGGGATTACCTTATGCGTGAGACCGTAGTTTACGCGTAAAGTGAATCTTATGCGTAGGAATTCTACGCGTAAGCTTATGCTTATGCGTAATTTTAGGGTTTTGCTCAAATGATCTTTTACACTTCACAGGCAAAAGATATCCAAAGTCGACGTATTTTCGCACTTATCCAAGTAAGAAAACACGGAATAAACCGTAAAATTGAAGATCAAACCAAGGAAAATCTTACGCGTAATATTAGGGTTTTGATACGCGTGGGATTACTCGTAACTTTGATTCTGCCCAAATGTGTTTCTAAACCGTTTTTGTTATGGAATAGCTTCAATAGTACCAAAAGAACACAAAAGTGTGAATTTTGATGTACCAAAACGCTAAACGAGTTACGCGTGAGAACGACACCCACGAACAAAACAAGCTTAAAACGTAAATCCACGCGTAAAGTTTGAAACTTTTGCCAAAACAAGTATTTTAACACTTCAAAACATTGAAAGTACAAGAATCTTGGATTAAAAGTGTAAAACGAGTTTTAAGATAACCAAAGGTTGCGTTATCTTTACGCGTAAGATGCAAAACCAAAACTTCAAAAAAACAAACGAGTACACCCAACTATTTGGCGATTGATACCACTGTTAGGTCACTAGTTTTACAACACAAGCTTATAAGAGAAGAGATGAAGGCGATTGAACAAGTAAATCACACACACACACACGTATAGTAATACCGGTTATGCAAAGAGTATGAATGAGAGAAAAGCTTGAACAACCAACCCTCAAATGAGGGTTTACAAGAGTTTATATAGGCAAGGAGCTAGGGCAACACTCCCTCTCCTTCCCTATTCCTTATTGGACTTGGATCAAGCTTATGGGCCTTCTACATAAGCTTGACCTTAAACAAACATAAAGGCCATAATAAAGCTACCTATTACATATGAAATATAAATACTTGAAATACTGTTTAGGAGTGGTTCCAACAGGAAGTACCATGTTATTGACTTTGAACATACCTACCATTCTTTTAACCATGTAATAGGCAAGATTAAAAGGTCTTTGGTAGATGAGACAATAGATCATTTGGACAAGACACGCATTGGGATGGTCTTTGTTTCCAACCAAGCAAATGACATTTTCTCTAAGGATTTCTTCCCACTTTTTGTAAATAAGAAATATCTCGGGAAGTTCCATTTGAAAGGGATCACGTTGGACGAGTTCTTTGTTGCGGTTGAGACGAGATTGGTCGACTCTTTTCTTGAAGATGGTGTCTCGAACAACTATGGGGTCATCGAGAGGAGTGTAATAGATAGGTTTGGAGCCTAGTGCGAAGGATTGAGTAGCTATTGACCAATCTTGGGAATACATACAAATTCCTTCACATGGTATGCGAATGATTTGTGCGAAGGTTTTGAGGGGAAAGGTAATGCTTTGGTTGTTTATAATGAAAGCGATTGAAATACTTTCATCATTGTTTTGAACAATCCTAACACTCTTGTAAAATTCAAAGATAAAGACCGGACAAATTTGTTCATTAATTTCTAAGAGACAATCAAAGTTGATTGTCGAAAAGACTTGATGAATGTCGTTGTTTTCAAGGAAACATTCCTTAACTACACGACCTTCGTGGATAAGTCGCTTTTCTAGCTTTTTTAAAGATTTTACGATTGGTTTTGATAGCCCTTGTTTCCGATAGTATCTAGAAAGGTAGTGAACGGTGTCATGGTGATCTTGTTAGGTAGCTTTAGGCATGATTGATCCTAGAAAACAAATATTCCAATTAGGTAAAATTTGTCAAGATGGGTTTATGGCTTTGATTTATATTAACAATGTTGTTTTAAAAACCTTTAATTGTATAGAACCATTTTGTAATGAAACCAATTTTATAATACCTAAGTTCTTCAATTGGTGATAAAAAAAATTGAATTGAAAAGTTTAAAACCACAAACCCTAGGATGGAGATGATGATGAATAGAACATATGCGTGTAATTACTTACAATGATGTTCAGGAATGAAATGCTTGAGAGTATGAAGCCCTATGGAGATTGAAGCAGATATTAGGTCGTTTTTGTGTTTTTAGGAAGAGGAAAAAATAGATTATTTTTGGGTTTTGAGAGCATATAGTTGATGTATGTGTACACAGTTCCCACGGATCCCTTGGTTTAGGGATCCGACTAGTACAACATGTGGGATCCGGGTATGCAGACAGAAAATAGAGTATTTAGAAATATTCTTTTTATTTGTAATAAGTTATACAACAACTTAGTTTGAAAAAGAACTTGTAGAATGAGGTTTCTATTTGAATAGACGCTTGGCCAATGTGTTTTGATGGGAAGGAGGATTGTTTATCGATTATTGGTAAGTTAACTATTAAAGGTCTATTTTGCGATGACGGCGTCGGTTTGATAATCTTTAGTATTCTCAAGAGAATAAAAAAGGAATACTATTCCCGATGATGAGTAAAGATGGAAAGTAGTGAAGAGAGACTTTTTAGAGACTTGCGACTTTGAAGTTAAGACCTAATTCATGTGTTCATATAGTTTTATAAGACTACATTTATATGCACGTTTTTTTCATGAAAGAAATACACATATCATGATTATATTCATATAAGAGTACTATAAAAAGAGATCAACTAGTTGTGGGTAAGGGAACATACCTCTAAACTCTTTTTATGGTTTTTAGAAACCATAGACCCTAAATACTTCATGAGATTTTAAAGTAATCCATTGTACTTGGTAGAAGTAGGTTGAGATTACTTTTGGGTTCTTCCTTGGGTGTTGGATTCATTTTTCTTTGGATAGAAATGAGGTCTTTGGAAAACTCCTAGCAAGAAGATTTCTTAAAGAGAAATTGTTAGAATAATCTATCACTATCCAACATAAAAAAAATTGTTTTAAGAGATTTCCTTCTTTGTAGTTTTCAACTATACACGGATCGTATCAAGTTTTTAAAGTACAATATACTCTAAGAAACTTGGTAAGAAGCTCTGGTACCAATTGTGGAAAACTAGAGGGGGGGGGTTTGAATAGTTTGTAGATCCCAATTCGTAGACAGTTGTTATTGTATGGATCTTTAACCTTTAACTTATAAAGGGTTTAGCAATCTTGTATAAATACAAAACTACTAAGTGGAATTCTACCTGTAACTTTAATGAGTATGCGGAATCTACTCAGTAAGACTAAGAAGAACACGAACAATAAGAATAGCGAACACGAATAATATCGACTAAGCCTCAATATTATTAATACGATCACTCTTAATAGTGATAGGGTTTTCAACCTGAAGCTATGAACTAACTAATAATATATGGGACGTGTATGTTTTTGTGTGTAGTTCTAATCATATATTAAACTACGTGCCTGTCATCTCTTTATATAATAGAGGTGCTAGGGTTACAAACTTAACCTACAAGTAAAACAATATCTTCTGTAATCTTTTATAAAGATAAGTATTTTGCATATACTCCATCAGCTTGTAGAATCTCCATTATGCATATTAAGTCCTTCAATTATCTTCATTGAAGCATATGTAGTTTTGTTGTATCAAATCACATATACACGATTGTATATGGCCCAACATAGTTTTACCAATTAAAACTTCGTTTTAAAATATTTAGATCAACTTATGTCAATCTATTTAATGTGTGTGTTGGATGATGACAGATAAAGCATATAAACAAGTAATGCAAATATAAAGAGTAAGGAACACAAAACCACGACACGTGTATTTATAGTGGTTCGGCTACAAGGACACCTTCCTTGCCCTACTCCACTCCTCGAGTTCCCCACTCGAGAGTTCGTAAGCACTACACAGCACAAGCTCCTTAATGTGGCGGACTTAAGCTGCAACAAGATGCAATATATCTAGACATTGGGTCATGGATCATGGATAATACCCAACATGACTTCATGAATGATTTCATGCAATGGGTCATGGGTTATGGATCAAGCTCCATGGGTATGGGTCATGGACTTTGGGTTTTACCCAACAATATTCAGTGTATCCAGTCAATGGGTTAAGGACTTAGATTTTACCCATTACATTACCCATTACAATATAAATATGCACATTTCCATATAAAACACTAGTTGTTATACATATGCAATTCTATAAGATGTAAACAATATTACTTGTTTAGTGTTTTATATGAAAATGTAAGTGTGTTAGTAAACTATTGGCTCAAACCATTTATGTATTTTATTTGTTTCGTTAAAATGATTTTACGTTTGTTATCGACAAAACATTAGAATATCGTAAAATATAAAAAAATATTTTTATGGCTTATTTGTATTAACAGTTTGGGTAAAAGTTGTTGGTGATTTGAAGAAGTATTCTAGAGTTTTTCATTGTTGTTGTATTCATCACTTTTCTTGTAAGATCATTGTTTTAGTTTTGTTGTTTCTATTCATTTTATTATATATGTATTAGCTACTGATTTCCTATGTATTTGTATATTGTAAACTTTTTTTTTGTAATAATTGGACATTGTACATAAATTTTAGACCATAAAAGGTAGCTAAAACAAGCCCTAGTTTATGGTTATAATTTTCAGAATTAGTTCAGTGGCAAAAACGAAGTTACTGAACAAACTCAATAGGTATTGAAGTATGGATAAAAATATTAGGTGATAGATCTATGTCTTAACTTCGTTTCACTGGGTGGCTCGACACGTAACTCCAACCCATGAATTAAACATAAAATCTTTCGTAAAAGTTGTTCAGATTTGAGTAACATGTTTCAATCATGTAAAAGTACAAAATTTTGTACTATATCAACTGTTGGTGTTCAAATAATAAAGTTAGTAGACCCTTTAAATTAAACGTGGCTGCTTGAACCAGGTCAAACGGAGTTGTAGAACTCAAAATATAGTCGTTTTCGTGAGACCAATTATTGCTGTTAATTACCAACTATGGACACATAAGGGTAAAATACTAATTTCACTTAGGTTATGAATTTTTTTGGGTAGTGGGACCCATAAAAATGATTTTTACACTCAAAGAGCTTTCTGTGGGCGTAAAAATCGGATCATAACTCATTACGAGTTAGGAGAACCGAGCTTGACAAATTGGGTAATCACACTAAAAACTTAAGAAACTAAAAATTAGGGCTTGTAACTATTTTTAAACTTGTCTAAACTAAACTCTAATATTTTATAAACTTAAAGGTAAGTACAATGTCTAAAATATATAAAAACTTCCATAAAACTTATTGCATACATCCTCGTTATATTTATAAGCCTAAGACGCGTCCATTATATTTTAGATCGTCATTAAAAGCTCGCGGCTTCCCGTATCATTTACCTCGTCGTTTCTATTACTTATCATAAGGCGAGTTTCATAGCTCCACTTTTACTCGTTTTACTTGTTTTCAAATACTTTGAGGTGAGAATATATTGCTTTCTTTTGTTTATAGACACAAGTACTTTAAACCATTATACATTCATAGCCGAATGTACCAGATACATAACCGAATGAACTGGCCAGACTGCTATGTACATACATGAACGAATGCACCGGGTCAACCATTACTTATTCATAACCGAATGTAACGGACAAACAAACGATAAATCTTGTGGTCCACTTTCACAAATAACTAAAACCTATGAACTCACCAACCTTGTGTTGACACTTTTAGCATGTATTTTCCTAGGTTCATAAATCATTAACTTTGGCTTGGAGCATTAGAGTCGCACGACATATTTTAAAGACTGGGATGCATCCTATTATCATTCAGTAAAGACTTTAAAATGTTTATGTTCTACCTATTATGTATTATGAACTATTTGGGACCTTTTTGTAAACTGTGATGTTTAAAATTAATCGAATGATGACTTTTTAAAACGTCTCATTTGGAGTTCATTTCTATAACTTGTACTTTGTGCTATGAAGTAACACCCAATGACACTATCTTCCGTTGTGATATTTTGAGGGTGTTACAAATTTCAGTATGTCTTTCAGAAGTCATATCAGTGAAAACATTATCATGGTGACTGATAAATGTGGTTTGTGTATCGTGGATACATAAGCAATGTTAGGTGACTAATTGATGACATCACTATCACTATTGCATCTCTCTTCATCATAGGGTTCCTTAGATCTATTTTTAGGATTGATCATGTTCAAAACTTTCATAAAAAAGTTGAACCATTGACACCATTTTCTTCAAACACTAACTCTTTATTCAAAGATTCATTTCAAAAAGGAAAAAAAGTTTCATAAAACTTTACATCCCTTGAAAACAAAACAATTTTACTTTCAAGATTAAACAATTTATAATTTTTTTTATTAAAGAATAACCAATAAACACACACTTATCAGATATAGGCAAATTTGTCATCATTATTTAACACATTTACAAAACATAAGTAACTAAAAAGACTTAAGATGAGAAAGACTAGGTCCACATTTATAAATCATCTCATAGGGACTTTTTTCATAGGGACTTTTTTCAGAGAGGAGAACACTCGAAGTATTGTTAATTAAATAGACATTAGTTAGAACACATTCATACCACATATTCAAAGGTAACCCCCTTGAAACATGAGGGCTCTAGCAACATTAAGTGTTAGGAATTGGAAATTCCATGTTAAAGTGTCGGTCACCCCAATTATAGTCTAGCATATGTTAGCTCGTAGATTTGTAGTTATTTACGTTATGTAGTAGTTTATTAGTTAATTTGTAGCGTAGAATAGTGTAGTGCAACACCGTGGAGGAAGGACGGGTCTTTACCCATCAGATACCGATCCACAATCCGATAGAGGACGGTATGTTTGTAATTATAAATACCCTTCCATCCATGGAAGGGTGGTGCTCTCATTCAATCTAACATTTCCTTTGTTTAAACCTCTAGCAAGAACACCCTCTCTCTCTACTTTCTCTCTCTAAAATGGTAAACATGTATTTTGATCATCCAAGACCACCCGAATCATCAACATAATATTATTTGGATCCTTACAATTGGTATCAAGAGCCATGGTTATTGTGTTGTTTATGGTGATTCTTGTGGTTTGTCACACGGTTTTTAAGCGTTTTTTTTTTATGAATTCGTTTATAAGGTTCTTAAGCTTGTTGATATAGTCATTTTATCGTGGTCAAAACTTGTTTTTTGATAACAGTTTTTTTGTTCATCTAGCGACTTGATATGTGGTATAACTGTTTTAGAACTGTTTTATAACAGTTTTGATATGTGGTATAAAACAGTTTTTGATATGTTCATCACTTGCTTTTTGTTATGTGGTTTTTTGGTTTATGTTGGTGGTTATATTAGTGGTCAAAATGGGTCAAAACTGAAGTATTTTCATATACATCTATCTGGGTTTGTTCATTCTGGTCATTCCATGGTCATATTCGTGGTCAAAAGAAGCCGTTTTTTTTCTTGTCACTTTTTCTGGGTTCATCTTAGCGAGTTGGTATGCTCCAAGTAGCGACTTGTGTTAATAATGCAAAGTAGCGAGTTGTGTGACTTACTTAACGACTTGTGACCCCAAAATGTAGCAACTTGGTTATTTGTTGACTTTCTTGAAAGTCAATAGCGAGTTATATAGCTAAGTAACGACTTGATACAGAAAAAGACCTAGTGACTTGTTATTTAACAAGTCGTAGCTACTTGGTTTGGAAAAAGGTCGTAGCGACTTGGTTTGGAATTTTTAGCTAGCAACTTGCTTTGTGAAAAAAAACAGGTAGCGACTTAGTTTGAGAAGAAAGGGTTAGCGATTTAAGTAACCTGACCTAGCGACTTATATTGATAAGTTAGCGACATGAATAGATGAAGAAATATGACCACTAGACCACGACCTCAAACTCAAAACCAAATATCATCTTCACTCAATATAACTTCAGACTTATGCCATCATCAGTCAACAAAGACCAAATTTTAGTCAAACAAAACCTTGACCACAACGAATAACAACATACCATATACACATCACGACCACAGTTACCCTCGCATCAACTTCTCATCTCACAAACTATCAAGACTCAAAATGTAAAGATGAAATGGATCTCAGGATTTAATTCGTAAATGTCAAATAACTTCGAGACCTTGAAAAGATCTAAAGCACGAAATGAGGTTATCATCACAGATCCAGAAATTAAAAGAAAATCAAAATGAATATTGCCTAAAGATCTCAACTTTGTTTCTTCTTGTGTAAGGTTCTCATAACACATAGACCCTTAAACGATCTACACACAAAAGAACACATGCATCATAGATCTACAACCTTTTGCTAATATTCGAACAATGAAGGAAAAGACTATAACAATTATGTTACATCTCTCTTTTAGATTCGTTGAAAAACTGAAATTGGAGACTCGAACTTAAAGATTAAACCTACCTTATGATTGTTGCTTGATCTTTGGCGAGCGTGTTTGATCAACAAAAGGATGGTTGTGGCTGTGTGTTTGATACCTTTTTGTTTGTTGAAACTGATTTGGAATCATATATGTGGTAGGCGGATGGATTTTATGAGAGGATTAGGGTTTTGTTTTTTCTGTGTTTGTGGTGAAAGAGGCGGAGTAAAATGTGAGATATATTTGGGTTTGTTTATGAAACGGGAATTTAGGGGTAACTGTGATCTAAGTTGCATTTTATACACCCTAATATTTAGGGCATTTGGTTAGTGGATCGGATAAATGGGCCAGGAGCTGTTCCCAATTTGAGTTCTTCATGAATGGGCCGTATTTTTCTGAGTTGGTTTTCAAAGTGTCAATAGGCCGAGTTTTAAGATATGTGATAGGGATTTGACATACAATGGAGGCCTGGTGGGCGTGTAATGTTGTTTTTTTTAAGTTGATAAGTATATGTGATTTCAATATTAGGTCATGAGATTATTGAATACGGAATTAATTTCATGGACCGGAGAGATTTTTTCCATTTACTGTGACCGGGTCTTGGACATTGGATAATGATCTTTCTATCTCGTGGATCGGACTTTATGTCGTGGGCTGAACTTGGAATTGATTCTGATACGGGCTTAAGTTGGATCCAGTGTACGTTTTGTTTGTCGATGTGAATTTGCGTGCTATGTGATTTGATGAGATTTGGTGTGATTCAAGGGGTTATGAAGTTTGGCACTTTGGTGTATACATTTTTCACGTAGAATATTTTGTCACGGCTTGAAGTGCTTATTGGAAAATGTTGACTACGGGGTTGTTTGGACGATATTTCTTATTTGGACTTGATGTGAGGATTTTTCGGGCGCATTTACTTGTTTCATCTTCTTTCTTTCTACCCTTCCGCGAAGATGACTTGTTTGGGCATGTATAGAGTGTGATAAAGACTTGGCTATTTAGGTACGGTTGTGATTCTTTCTCAGTTTACCCACAACGTAACTATCACTTTGGTGTCTCACGCTGTTGAGGATAT
Source organism: Chrysanthemum lavandulifolium (assembly GCA_022545495.1). Lineage (NCBI taxonomy): Eukaryota > Viridiplantae > Streptophyta > Magnoliopsida > Asterales > Asteraceae > Chrysanthemum > Chrysanthemum lavandulifolium. The sequence goes on along the minus strand of CM040242.1, from coordinate 78,020,401 downwards.
GTCAAGAGGTTTTGTACATTGGGTACACCATTTCTTCTTCACAAGGATTAGTGCAAGCTTAAGTAATAAATCCGGGGAATGTTACGTCTTGTTCAAGTTTGGCATATCGGGTCTATTTCTCCATGTCGTCACTACAATAGCCAACATAATACGTGATTGATGTATTTACCAAAGTGTTGATTGGATGATTGTTGATGTTGATGATGTTGGATTATGAACCGTTGATGAACCGCTGCATGTTCCCCTAAAACAGTTATTCACCGAAACCAAAGTTGTCATAACACGTTCAAGCTGACATTGTTTACGGTTTTTCTTGATTTTGTAAAATCCCGCGAAAGAACCTATTTCTCGGTTTAAATCATAGACTTGTAAAATCCAAAGAACAATGGAAACATCCCGATAATAGTAAGGTGCATTTCGGACCTATCTTACGGTTTATTCTTGGTTTTGTAAAATCCCGAAGAACCTATTTCTCGGTATAAATATAGAATTGTAAAATCCGTGATGATGGAATCATCTTGGAGAAAGGAAAGCGTATCTCGGGTCTTCGATGTCGGTGTTACGGGTTCTGTTTGAAGAAGGGATAAAAGGTGTACTTCATAAATTGGATGTGTGTTGGATATTCGTCATGGCGGTTTGGTTACTTCAAAGTTTTACGGGGTTATGCTCATTAAACCATGGTCGGGATGAAACCATTATCATAGTTCACTTAAAAAGTCAAAGGAGGCTAGATTTGAGCTTTTAATCGTAAGATGTGACAACGGCGTTAATTCATTATTATTCATTTGAGGTTGAAGTGAAATATTACGGGCGAGTGTACTTAGTATCTGAAGGTATCGGGGATGGTTGGATGAAGATTCTTCGAGATCCTTGTTCGAGCTTTTTCCAAAAACGAAGACTTGGAAATCTAGTTATTTTTGGGAGTCTTTTCCTTTTACCACGTGGGGGAATTGGGCTCTGTTTACCACAAAAATAACTATCACTTTAAGGAGTTATGTTGTAGTGCTCAATGTCACATTCGATTGTGGATTTTCAAGAGGTAATGTACGTCTTATACTTGATGGTTGGTTGGTTGAAGATTATAGAGTACATAGAGAGTACTTAGAGATGCTAATGGAAATCGGCACCGCTCTTTGTTACATATGTGCAAGTTTAAGTCACGAGTTCGGGTTAGTTTACTTTAGGGTCAAATTCATCGTATTGGGTTTTCTCCATCAGCTGTCACTACACAGAGCCTACTGAATGATAATGGGGTGAATTACAAGTTTTGCCAAGAGAGCTGAAAAGAGAGAGATAATGACGTCTGTTCACAACAGTTCAGGCCTCGTACTTCATCATAATGACGTATGAACACAACAGTTCATGCCTCGTTCCTCTAAAGAAAAGAAAAGTGTACGTGTCAGTGCGCTTTATCTTCTAAAGAAGAGAAATCTTCTTATTAATGACCATTCTCATCAACATGCTTCATACTTTTTCCATGCGCTTCATTTATCAAGTGAACCGGGCTACCATTGATTGTTTTCTTATTCCACTTGCTCAACTATAATGACGATGGCGACATCATGTGCTAATTTTTCGGGGGAGAAGTGTGAATAGAATACTTTTGGATGATTTCACTTATTTAGTCAAGAATGGCATCTCCATATGCAATTCTTGAGGGGGAGAAGAAGTGTGAATTTTTTGCATTGTTGATTGATATTTGAGAATATAAATGGTCATACGGCTCTAAACTCATGTAAGAACCGAGCTTCTTCTTATCGGGTCATCTTCACATGGAGTTTTTCTCTTCTAAGAGCCGTTGGTTGACATCTTCACTCGGATTGATGAGTTTATCGACAAAGTGCTTCCGGTAAATGCTTCACGATACATCAACATGATGATTCCGAACAATCTCTCGTTCTTGTTTGATGTGATTGGTAGTTTGGTGTTACCATCTTGTGTGTTCATTGCGGCCCGATTGTCGATTTCCTTGATGAACATCTTTCCGTTCTTGTTTGATTGGGAGGATTTTAGTTAAGGGATTTGCAAGATGTAAGTTAATTGGGATGCTTTTGGTGGGACGCTTTTTGGTGTGAGTTGAAGATGTTAACTATCTATTCCCAACCGCACAATCTTGAAGAAGGTCGAGTCTACATCATTCTACATTTTCTGCTACATGTTAGAAGACTAAAGACGAGTTGCATTTAACGATCTAAAGACTTCTTCTTAATTTGGGCATTTATCAAACAGATTGTCGGTTTTGGGAAGAGCACTAATTGGGAGTGTGTTATAAGTCAGATTCAATCCCCAATTAGACTTGCTCATATTCTTTAGCAGTGACTCCTCGAGACGTTGTTATTGACTATTTCACGTATTGGACATTTGACACAAGTTGATTACTTCAGAGTTAATCATTTATCACTTATTTGAGATTGAAGTTGACTTTCACAAAGGCGTATTCTTATTTGATAACTTGCTCGGGCTTAAGAATTTGAGTTGAAGACTTGGTTTATCTAGTTACCAGCAATGAGGTGGATGGTTGAAGACCGTTAACTATCACTATTAGGAGTTACTTTGTTTTACTCGATGTCACATGCATATGACGGTGTGGATAATCGCAAGAGGTGTTAATGTCTCATACTTTGTTTGGGTAGTGAGTACTTAGATATTTGCTTGAAGCATAAATTCTCTACACCGCTCTTCCATCATTAGTGCAAGCTTAAGATACAAATGTGGGAAGTTGACTTCAGCCAAGTATGGTATAGCGGGTTTTCTTCTTCAAAGGTCTCTTCAAATTGTCTACATAAGGGTTGATAAAATTAGTCAGAGAGAGTCTTCAGCAAGTTGATTCTCACAAGAGTTCAAGTGTTCTTCTCATAAAGATTTCAAGTATTTGGGCTTATACTATGTTGCTGATTATGAAGTGTCTAAACTAGCAAAGAGGGAAGGAGACAAGCATATAAAAGCATAACGAGTACACATGATAAACATAATACTTCTAAGTGATTGAAGTTATCCCGGGAAGACAAATGTCATGACTGCAGAGAAACTCAGTGTATCTAGTAGCTTCTAGTGTTCTTGTTCCAACTTCGTGGGGGAAGAGATGTAAGAGAAAGTTTCTGAAGATAAAAGAGGTACACAAGTATGACATATTCAGGGGAGATAAATGTATGACATGAGGGAGGTGTTATTAGTTATTCTTTCGGTAGGAATGTGTGTACTTCGGATTCTTAAGCTTCATACACGATCATCAGGGAAGGAAAATGTGAACATTTTGGAGGTGTTTTCATTCCCCTCATGATGTGTATTCGGGAGAGCTCTTGGGTATTGGTGTACTTGGTTCTTGAGCTTCATACACGATCATCGGGGAAGAAAATGTGAACATGGGAGGTGTTTTCATTCCCCTCATGATGTGTATTCGGGAGAGTTCTTGAGCATTATACAAAGAAACTGACTGCATCAATTCAACTACTTGGGGAATTTTTCTCTTGACACCTTTTTGGAATGGATTGCTTCAGACTTCAGTGGAAAAGAAATTTGAGAAGATTATTTATGAGTGTGATGATACGTTGTTGTTCTTCATTTGGATGGTATAACCTCGAACGAAGAATCTTGATTATCGTTCTTAAAAGGAGCAGCGGGATTTGTGATAATGGTGTGCTTCTTTGTGCACCTGGCTAAGGCAAGGTTGAAATAGAGCTTTGAATCTGCTCATCTAATGGATTTTAGGTTTGGGGGGAAGCTTCCAAAGTCTCGCTTTCAGATGGTTCAATTTCTTTCTTCAATGCAAGAGCCTTGGAAGCTTTGGTGGTGAATGTTTAAGAGATGATGACTTCTATCTTCTACAATGGGGCTGCTTGATATCCTTATCTCGGTACTCGTATCATCATCGTCTTTTACTATATCATCTTCTCTATCTTTGTTTATATTTATCAAAAACAAAATACAAAAATATAAAACCAGCAAAACAAAATAGAAAAATATAAAACCAAGAAAAAGAAAATAGAAAGATATAAAATCATCAAAAAATCCATAAAAATCAGAAAATTTCAAAAAGACCAAAAATATGTTTTCTCAAGACATGTCTTCTGGTATCGATAACATCTACGGTCTTAGAAATGTCATTCAATAATGGCACGGGACTTTAGATGAAGTTCGAGCAGGAGGTGTAAATATTTCTTTTTAATCATGTCTCAAAATATGGCTTACGATTATTTCGATCAGAACCCGGCTTAAAAATTGGCTTGCGCTACTTGATCGTGACCCGTGCTTAAACTATGGCTTGCTATTATTTGAGATAGCAACACGCTCTTTAAAGAAAGGAAAGTCTCGCTAAACCAATTTTCAAATATTTCGTGCATTTATCCTAAAATATATTGAGGAAAGTATGTCAAGGATCTTGCTCCTACACAAATGTTTTTCCGCCTAAAATTCTTCGAAAAAATATTTGTTGTATTTCAAAATGGTGGTAAAATGAGTTGCTTGAAAAATCAATCGGATCGTAGTTTTCAGACATCGCAAAAACTCAATCGATGACTTCAAAGACTTTTAAAACTTTTCAAGAAAAGAGTCATTGATTGAGGGAAGAATATTTTTCAAATTTATATCATCTAACGGACTTTCTTAATTATCCTACGTGTTTATCCGAAAAATATAATTGCCTATGTTGAAGGACCAGGTTTCTAGGATATGATTGTTAGGTTTAGATGATTAAAGTTTGATGAACACATTATTCCCATACATTTATATGATCTGATTGATATGTTGCATTGACTTTTATTAGTCGATTGTTGTTTGGGTGATGTCGACCACCATATATTTGTATGTGTGTCCACTAACGTATGCAGGTATATTGGTATAAAAGAATGTTCCCGATCCGGATCCCACAATTGATGATGATTGGATGCCGAAAGGAAAAGGGTAACTATATCTTGGGTTGACAAATGAAGAAACGGAGCTTAATTGGACTTCTATGGAGAGTTGGCATAAATGCTACGTAAGAGGTCTCACTGCATCAGCAGATGGTTTTCTTCTAAGTGATTGAAGAAACGGAGCTTAATTTGACCTCAGTTGGCATTTAAAATGCAACGTAAGAAGAAGTCTCACTGCATCTGCAGATGGTTTTTCTTCCAAACCCTACAGCAACAAAAACGGAAGCTTCTCATCCATCTAACGTATCTTTGTGCAGGGATAATAGTGATAATACCATTTTTCTAAAACTTTGAATAATATTGTTTTTGAAAATGGAAAAATATTGTTTTGAAAATAAATTGGACTAAATTTTGAAAATCACCGGACTTCTTTTTATCAAAACCTAAGTCACTCAATTATCGACTTCGGTCATCGATTGAGGGGGAGAGTGATTTAAAATAAAATATTTTCAAACAATATGTCATCAGAAGTCCGCTTGTACGAAATTATGTGGTGATCTAAAGATTTAATGTTATGTCATGGTATGATTTTTTCTTTAAGAATCAAGATCTGTCAAAATGAAATTTTTCTTCTTGTTTGATTGTGAAATTGTTTATTTTACTTAAAGATCTCTTAAAACTATCATACCGACACTAACAATCTTTAATGTCTAAATCGGTCCTTATCATCATTTTCAAAATTAAATCTTGCCACGCCTTTCCCTAAAACTTTCTAAATGATTTAAATCAATCGGGATCCAAAACCCTAATTGGTTTGAAATTTTGATCAAGGAGAGATCGTGATTTAAATCTCAAATCTGTTTTAATGGAATCGGTTTTAGTCCTTTATAGGCACTCCGCCTCCATGTGCCAAACGATTTCAAATATACAATGCACATGTTGAGGAGGAGGATTTATCCAAAAACCAGATGAGTGTTTAAACAAGGCCACATTTTCTCCCATGTTTTCTAAACCTAATTAAATCACTTGGGATCCAAAATCTCAAAGGGTTTGATATTTTTGATCGGGGGAGAATTTGTGATTTAATAATGAAATTTGATAAAATGTGATCGTTTTGATTTAATTGTTCAGGCTGCTCTCTCATAGGTGCTAAACGCTTTCGAATCTTGAAGCACATTTTGAGGAGGAGCATAACTATCGAGGTACAAAAACTTTTTAAAGTTATTTATAAAGTACCTTGATTGATTTATCAAATGGTTTCTTAATGGCTTGTGTGATCGTGGATGTGCTTCAAAAGAACTCTTGCCTCTATGTGATAAAATAATTTCAAATATCCTATGCACATATTGAGGGGGAGAATTTTACCAAAGAAATTCAAATGGCTTTTTCTAAGGAAATTGTGATCAAGAAATTATTTCAAAGAAATTATTTCAAAGAACTCTTGCCTCCATGTGCCAAATAATTTTAAATCATATGCACATGTTGAGGGGGAGCATTTCTAAAATGATCAAAACTATTAAGGTACAAAATGCTTTGATCTCGTATCACAAGTACCTTGATTGTTTTTCCAAATGATTTTTCGATTGGTTTCATGAAGGAAAGAACAATACCAAAAGACCGACCAATTTACTTTATGCATGGTATTCGTTCCCATGATCCGCCAGAACCGGACGGATCTACCCAGGGACAATCCACTAGATAGTGTATAGTCCTTAGGTATGATGAAAAAGGAGAAAATGAGAAATGGGAAGAGTGCGGATCGAGACAGAGCTAGTATCTCGGAATAAACCCAACAAGGTTCTAGTTATGAAGTCTCGGTAAGCACTGAAGGGGTTGAAAAATGAAAAAGAAATGAATATGAAAAGGGTGAAAAGAAATATCCCTCCAATAATTCAACCTTAGGGCAGTAATCGGGTTCAATACATATGCTACTGGTGTTTACTAAGGTGACACTGGTATTGAAGACAAGACATCATGGACCCAGTGACGCACTGCACTAACCTTCCCAAGCTACTCAAGTTCCTCTTAAAAGGGCTTGTTTCATTCTCACGGGGAACCTACATAATCTATCGACTTTCTCTTAGAGATAGTTGATATTGAAGTAGGAGACCCTCTCCCTAGTCTCCGACACAGGAACCAAATGAGCACTAATTGAGTCTAGAGCCAAGAGATCATCCACAATATCTCTTTAGGACACTAAATTAATGAAGACTTGTCTGTTTCACACAATGTGGAAAGTAAGTAGATATTGAGAGTCCCACGATTATCCTTGTGGTATTGCCGTAACATCCGAGTGATATGTAAAGTATTCACAATGAAGATGGAAATCCTTCAGAGCCAACATCAAACAAGCTCTTGGTGGGTGACATGTGAGATCTTCTCGTAAGATCAAGCTTGTGACAACCGGATAGAAACAATGGGGATTCACTCGTGAATCAACCTTGGTCCAGATTGGAATTGACGAATACTTTTGGAAAACCATTCGATGTGCAAACCTTCTTTCTCTAGCACGTCGAATGTGTATTCATTTTCAAACACAAAAGAATCTCGATTGAAAATACTTTTAGAAAACCATTCGATGTGCGAATCTCTTCTTTTCACTAGCACGTCGAATGTGTACTCATTCTTTAATACAAAAAGTATTTTGATTGAAAATTGATCTTTCTCATAAACCTTCGTCGTATTGCAAAACTCTTTCTTCAAGCAATACACGATTGTTTTTCAAATCAAATTTTCATCAATCGGTGAATCTCAATTACCGGTTCACTTACTCCGTGTTGTCTTCTTTGAGATGTTCCGGTTTGAGAACAATGAACAATTACGAAACCCCGTCAAGGAGATTCTTAGGAATTATACCGATCACAGCAAGATTTGTATCGATCAACGGGAACCGTGGGCGTGTACCTCAATTCAACGAAGTGATCAAAGACACTTTCGTGTGTTTATTGCTAACTCGTTGTTTGCGGTACATTTGACGGTTGCACCGATCGTAATTAAGGAGTTAATTCAAAGTCGCATGCTCACAAAGATCCACACTTAATTTGAAGAAATCATGACCGGTGCATATCTACATAACCCGGCTCGATATTTCATACCTTGCTTCGCTATCTGTTCTTGCAAATATCATGAACCAAGAAGGCTTCCGCTACTCGATGGAAAGATGTCATGATTCAAAAGTGTGAGCATGTCGGTCCGAAAGTCATAACTTCACATGATGGCAACACAATAAAGGGTGATCCAGAGATTTTCGTGGTCGATGATCTCAATGAAAGCTCGAAGATCATCAAAGATGTGGATCAGCTCAAAAACCTCCACTTAAAGTACAAATCTATGCGGACTTTGAAGAATCGCTACAAAAGCACAAAGATTGCGAAAGTGAAGAATTCAAGTCTACGAGCTCAAGAACAATGTCAAAGAAAGAATGCTAGGATGCAAAATATATTTCATGGGGTGACCTCCCTTAGGGGGAGATTGTTAGGAATTGGAAATTCCATGTTAAAGTGTCGGTCACCCCAATTATAGTCTAGCATATGTTAGCTCGTAGATTTGTAGTTATTTATGTTATGTAGTAGTTTATTAGTTAATTTGTAGTGTAGAATAGTGTAGTGCAACACCGTGGAGGAAGGACGGGTCTTTACCCACTGTATACCTGATCCACAGTCCGATAGGAGGACGGTATGTTTCTAACTATAAATACCCCTTCCATCCATGGAAGGGGTGGTGCTTCTCATTCAATCTAACATTTCCTTTGTTTAAACCTCTAGCAAGAACACCCTCTCTCTACTTTCTCTCTCTAAAATGGTAAACATGTATTTTGATCATCCAAGACCACCCGAATCATCAACACAATATTATTTGGATCCTTATATTAAGTAAGTTTCTATGTTTTCTTTTTGCTATGCCATCTGTTGTGGTGTGTACACACAAGTTGTTTGATGTAAAATTCCATTAGCTAGAGTAAAACTATCAAAATTATGATTAATAAACTTAGTTTCATTATCACTTCTAGAACTTTTTAATATTTTTTTATCAAACCTAGTTTTAATTAAATTGTAAAACAATTGATTTTGGTCAAATACTTCATCTTTTCCTTTAAATAAGTACAACCACACATCTATGATATAGTAATCAGTAATGGTAAAAAAAATCTAAAGCCTTCTCCACTTCTAATCTTATAAGGACCCCAAACATCTAAATGAACTAATTCACCTAAATTTTGTTTTTATGGTCACTTAGAGGAAATGGCTCTCTAGTTTGTTTGGTATTGTAACACACATCACAAGGCTGAATTTTAGATACATTATCAATTTTAATTTTATCATTTAAAACATATATGACTTTGTCAGAAAGATAATAAAGTCTGTTATGCCAAATACACTTAGACAAATCAGAGTTAATAACACTACTACTAACAGTCTCCTACTTGAATCAAAGAAATAAAGACATTTCTTTCATTACCAATCCTAGTGGACTTTTGAAGAGAATCCAAAATAAAACACTTTGATTCGGTAAAACTAACAATTAATTTATTATATTTAGCAAATTTATGAACATATAATATACTAACTTTATATCCCACCAATACATCTTTTAAATCAATTTATCAGAAAGTTTAAAACTACCAACATGTTTTACTTGTTCAATCGTTCCATTAGAATGAGCAACAGTCAATTTCAAGTGAGATGCATTAACAACCTCAAACAAATATTTAAGTAAATGTCATATGTTAAGTGGCACATAAATCAATTATCCAACCAATATACAAACTGTATGTACTTATATTAGTGTTGTAATTAAAAAACCAATAGTTAACAAAATTTAATCATGAGTTAAGGGTCATCAACTCCCTGCACTTTGACCAACTCTGCTTGAATTACCAACATATTTATTAGACACTCATAAACATTAGTATTCCTCTTTTTTAAAGACCGGTGGATATCTAACAATCTCAAAACAACTATCTATTTTATGTCTAGTCATGTTGCAGTGTTTACAAATCAAATTGTTATTTCCATGAAATCTCTTGTTTTGATTATTCTTATTAATAGACCACTCATTAGGCTTAGACACAAAAGAAGATGAACTTGGTTTGGAAGAACTGCTATGAACATGACTGAATTTGTGAGAGTCAACCCTAGATAGAGTAGCAAAAGAAGATTTAACATTAGGTAATGGGCCACTAGTCAAGATTTGACTTCTAACAGACTTGTAGACATCATCAAGGCCCATAAGAAACTGCATCAACCTCATTAGCTGATTATGTTCGTTAAAATTAGGAGCAATTTCACAAGCACTGAAGGCAAATCCACAAGAGAGTCAAACTGCGCCATAAACTGTTGTACTTGTGATAATACTCAGACAAAGTTGAACCAGATTTAGTCAAAGATTAGATTTTATAGTGTAGATTAAAAAATTAAAGACCCATTTACCTTGTCATAAGTTTCTTCAAACTCATCCAAAAAAATCTTAGCAATTTAAAACAAGAAAAATTGACCCTGATAAAGCTATTGAGAAACACAGCCTAACATCCAAGATAACACCACCAAATAAAACATCTATCTTACTGCTCTTGAAGTAACACATCTTGTTTATCCTTTTTACATTTACCATCTATAAACCCTAGTATTCTAAGTGTGTAAAGCTAAATGAACAATGACAACCCAAATTTAATAGTTATCAGTTCCATTAAGTTTAAATGTAATCAATGGAGTTCCATTAGTATTATTAACATGCATATATAAAGGAAAATTAACATTTAAATTCAACTCACTAATACCAGAATGCTTAGTTTATTTATTTTTACCATCATCATTTTTCTTATCATCAACCACTTTTACAAGTTTAATATTGACAGAGAAAAACAAATAAACCAACAACAGTCAAGCAAGCAGATAAACAATCTACATAAATAAAGGCCCAAAGTAAGCACCTCACAATCGAAAATAACCTCATCAACCAAACAACCAATTCTCAATAAACAACAGCATCTTAACCTAACCACCAACTCTAAGCGAGAAAAAAAACAAAAGATAAACAAGGAAGGTATGAGACGTGTTACTGTGAACGCAAAATCACTCCAACAACTAAGATCAAGAAGATCTCAACCAATCATAGATGCACATCGGAAACAATAACAACCCAAAACACAATGGACACAATTAGAATAAAATAAACAACAATAATAACCAAAAATACCAAGAAAACAAACAGATCAACAAATATAACAATCAATCAAACCAAAATCAATAGATCCTGAAAAATTATGGTTGATACAGATCCCTAGTTTTTGATGACCACACAAAACTCAAAACCACCAAGGACTCAATATTTAACCCAATAGACGACAGATCAACGCTTGTTGATATCAATTTTGACTCTAGAAATAAAAACCATAAAAGCTTAGAAACCCTAATATTTAGAAAATTAAAATTGCCGGTTAAAAACTTGAATATAACACGATCTAAACAATATATTAACCAATTAACGGTTAAAATCACCAGATCTATTCGAGAAACAAAAAAACCACTATTTTTTATGAAACCCTAATTTTGAAAAGTCAATTTTAAAACTTCATATCGAGCCAAACTTGCTTTGATACCATATCAGATTTATGAAAACAAACACACATCAACAAGACAAAACGATTCACACAATCAACATCTCCTTTATTTTATTTATTTTTTTATAAAATTGCATATCAACACCTCATAGCAGGTGAGATGTTTTAATAGCTCAAAGAAAATAAACATACAAGAAGCAACAAAACAAACTGTAATCACAAGATTAGAAACCTTAACAAATTTAGTGTAAGAAGAAGAGAAATAACAATATAATTGTGTGAAAAGTTATCACAAGAATGTGATATCTCATTCTATTCATACTCAAACTTCTAGGGCATCCATATACTTCCTGAACTTGTCATTTGCACCCCTGAACAATATAAAATAAGATAAAAGTCAACAAAAGTTACTTAAACAAAAAAACTTATGTAAAACAGTTTACCTTTCTTACATTTTGAGTATCAAATGTTTCACCAATAGTCTCTGTCACAAGTAAACTTACAAAAATAATATATAACCATTTAAGATAGCATCTTCTTCATGGTTTTCCGACCAATCAATATCTGTAATGCTGATGAAGTAAACAATTGGTCAATGCAACTGATAGCAAGGTACATATACTTTGGTTAAATGTATAAAAAAAGATTCAAGATCTAACTTTCTAGAGGATGCGGCAAATTAAGCTTACTAAAAGAACCACTGCGTTTCTACCAACCATGCACTACGCATTGCATAACCTCGATGCCTCACACTCTAAACATATTGATCATTAAAAAACATCTTATGCTACGACTAACAATGCTATGTTATTTTAATATGTAGATCAAAGTCATTGTAAAGATGTGTAGATAAAAGTTTTCAAGCGCATGTGTTCATAACTTTATAGATATGAGCTCTTTATCTAGTTCCAACTTAATAATGTTGAACACTGATCCTAACAACTTAATGTCAAGACTCTAAATAGTTTTTTTTCTTATCATCTTTGAAATGCAATAAGTCAATAACCAAGCCCGAGTTTAAGCCGGTGCAGGGAAACACACAAGACATCCATTTTTTATGAGCCTCAAATCTTTAAAACTTTGGTATAAGTACAAAATCATTTTTGAGGTATTTAATCCAGTTAATGGATTATTTGAATGTAGAATATGAGATTTTTCAACTGAAGAAAATAAAAGCTTTCACTTGCTTGTTAATGGAGGATAATGTGATGTGAGTTTTGTTGGGGAAGATAACCCCAAGACCAATGGTGTGCAACATACGTTGTGGGTCCCAACTTTTGATTTTATTATTCTTTTATCACTAGTTTTTATAGGTTTTTAACTTAACCGTTATTTTTGCAATAATTAGCCAATCATACAATGGCAGGTGTAAAAAATTACACTAGTGACATAGAAATAACCAATAGAATGTCAGATTAAGATACTAATGACCATGTAAACACCTTGCTTTGCCCCACCCACAAAACTCTCTTTAGTATATATATATATATATATATTTTATATATATATATATATATATATATATATATATATATATATATATATACATTTTAGCTCCAATCCTTTTAGATTTAATCTCACATTTTAGGTTGAAATACATATTTTAGCTCATCAGATATTTTCAAAATATCATTACAAGGTATCTTATCGATAAGGTTTTAAAAGGTACCATTTTGAGGGTCGTTTAAGTCCTTATTTGATCACTTTTGTATCCGTTATTGCTTAATATCGCTCCTTTTCACTTTTTAGGTCTCTTGAAGGCAAAATGCTGGAATGGCACTTATTTGGACGAAAAGGCGAATATACGAAGAAAATGGCCAAAGTCGAATCGAGACACTCAAAGTCATTGAAATGTAAGGCGACGGCGTCAGTGTTAATTGTGACGCCGCCGGAGGATTTTTGTGACGATACGAAGCCAAAACCCTATTTTCAAGTGACGACGTCGGGCTTTAAAAGAGTAGGCCGTTGCTACTCGGACGGCCTAGATTCAATCCGACGACATCGAAGTCAAGAGGACGGCGTCACAGACATAAGGTGACGCCGCCGCAAGATTAACGTGGCCAAGACGAAACCCTAATGACGGCGACACGACGGCCACAAAACATAAGGTGACGCCGTCGCATATGTAATATTATATATAGAATCCGAATTTTTCGGTTTGGAGAGTCTTGTGTGGAGTAAAACCTAAAACCAAACCAAGGGTGTCTTTACAGATTTTAGGTTCCAAACCCTATCTTACATCAAGATAAGTATTTACTTCATCAATTCAATTATGTCTTTGATTATTTGTGTGTATGCTTGCATGTTCTCCATGTCCCATTAATTTATTTGTGTGTTTGCTTAGGAGTATGAAACTTAATTATTGAATATTGATTGGTTGTTTCTTATCTTAGTTGAATAATGATCTAGTAATTCGATAGGTCATTCGTTGTGTACTTAATGCTTGATTCATCTTTGTGAACCTTAGAATATAATTACCGAGTAGTTGTAAGCTAAACCATCCAAAGAGTGCCTTAGAGTAAGAGTTTATTATCCCTAGTGGGTTTTGTAGACGAGACCCTTTGGTAAGTTCAAAGAGTTGGGAGAAACGACACCCTACAACCTTAGACACACAACGCAACTAAGAATAAGACGTGACAACTCAACCATCAATAGGAGATAATTAAGGAGTAGTAAAACCTAAGTAAACACATCTTTAAACTATCATACGAGCACACATTAATTAGACATAGACTACCACCACCTTAGTTTAGATAATTAGATAATAGTAGAGTAATCGGTAGAAATACCAACCCCCAAATCCAATACCGAGATTCGTACCTTTCAATTTCCTAAAAACATAAAAAGATAAAAATAATCTTCCTCAACCTCAACCTTAGCGTAGTAACTTCTCACTAGCATTCCTATTCCCCAGAGAACGATATCAATACCCGTGGCTTACCCTAATACTACACTACAACGAATAGGTTCACCGCCAGGGTGTTGAAAACTTGCTCGACGAAAAGGAAGTTCCTTTGACCCCGAACGCTACGTGTAAGCGTATCAAGTTTTAGGCGCGCCGGGAATAGAATAGCTAGTTAGTAGTCCACCTCGCTTAGGTTCTTTGCTTGATTCCTATCAAGTAAATTTTTCTCATTTTAGCTTCCTCTTAGTCTATCCCCTTCTTCGTGACCTTTGTTCGTAACACCCATCACTTTTCATCATGGAAGATGATAACCAACCACCACTCATCAACCCACCACCAAATGACCCGCCAAGAGCCTGCTCTTGGTGAATATTCAAGACCAAGCCACCTAGGCTATAGGAACACCATTGAGCTTCCCGACCAAGCCCAAACTACGGCCTGCGATCCGACACCATCCGGTTGGTGCAAAACGGATGTGTAATCCATGGACTTCGTTCGAATATCCAAATCAACATCCGAGGATTTCTCAAAATTGTCGATTCCATCGACCTTGATGCTACTACTCGGGAGACCACGCTACTGCTCTCTTCCAATACTCTCTCGGGACCAAGCTAGTAATTGGCTTGAGCGACTTCGCCGCTCCATCTCAAGTTGGGATGATCTTACCTCTCGCTTCCTTGCTCAATTTTTCCCACCGGGAGAACCACTAAACTTAGGCGAGACATCTTGACATTTCAAAGAACTCCAAGGTGAGTCTCTACAAAGCATGGACTCGATTCAAGGAACTACTCCGTAGACGCCCCCACCATGGCATTGATCTTTGGCTTCAAATCCAAATCTTCTATGATCATACCGATTTCATCACCAAGATCCATTGATCGAGCCACGGTGGAAGGCTCAACGACTTTAACGCAGAAAATCTTGGGATATTATAGAGGAGCTTGCCGATCAAAGCTACTTAAGATTGGAATTAATCTCCAAACTCCGATTAACGTGGTTAATACCATATCAACTCCTTCCGAATCCTCCGATACCCTCGAGGAGCAATTGAGTGCCATTGAGAGAGGAATTGATTATCTTATGGAAAGGCGTAAAAGAGCCCCGCACAAATTCCTCGAGAAGTCACAACCGCCAACTCCACCAACCGCCCCACACCTTCTTCTGAGTCCCAAGTCGTGAGCAAAACCCAAGTTCCAAAGGTGCTTGCTCTACTTCCCCAATACCACTTTCACCAAGCTTCAAGGATCAAATGAGGAATACATGGCACTCATACGAGAGATTAGCCGATTTGAAGAGGAGGTTTATAGGCGAGAGAGGAAATGCAAGCAAAAATGACAGAAATGATGAATTTGGTAATTGAATTTACCAAAACAAAGGTTCCCGAAAAGGTGCTCGTAAGAAGCAACGATTGCCATCCCACTTCATTTTTTAACGCCGTTTCCATTATGCCCGAGAATGCAAGGGTTGAGATATGGAAAACTAAGGAAAGCAAGAAGGAGGAGTATGTGCCTAATGATGAACATGAGACCATTGAGTACTACCTTAAGCATGAAATTAACAAGAAAACCATTGCAAACCAAGTAAACAACTTTAGGTACAATGAAGTTCTTAGGGAAGCTCTTGAAGGAAAAATGACGGAAGAAGAATATGACGCCTTACCTATGGAACCTCCGTATGAGTTGGTTATAAAAACCGTTAACAAGAAAACGAGACACTACAGGAATTTCGTGATACCGCTTAGCATCGGTGACATTGATAATATAAATGCCTTAGCCGATCAAGGGACCGATGTGAACATAATGCCATCGTCAATCTATAATAAGTTAACTAAGGAGAAACCAGCCAAGACCGACCTTAGACTTTCCTTAGCTAATCATACTTATGTCCACCCCGTAGGAATCGTCAGATGTTCTAATTGAGGTGGCTAACATCGCTTATCCAAAGGGATTTCGTGATCATTGATGTTGAGGAAGATAAAACGCACCCTCATTCTTGGGACACCGCTCGCCACCGCCAAGGCAACCATCAAATGCGGAGAAGGCATCATGATACTCAAGAGCGTGAAGGGGTACGCTAGGATACCCATCATCCCAAGATACCCTCTTAAGATCATGGAAATGATTACGGTGGAAATCGAAAAGCCCCGGCAACAATGTTAAGAAGAAGATGAATGACCGGGAAAAGGGCTTAGAGACTTTATGGTTCAAGGATTGTATGCGACGTTGTGGAAACCCGATAAAAGTTAGGAAGCAATCCCACCTCAATACCTAAGGTACAAAAGGACCCTAAGGAATTTGTAAAGGGAGAAAAAGTGCTCTTGTATAGATCTCGGATAAGGGCATTACGAGGAAGAAACAAACCAAGATGGTTTGGGCCTTTCACGCTTAAGGAGACCAATTTAAAAGATAAAACCGTCGCCATAATTGACAAATGGCAAGGAATCCACGGTGAGCATACAGCTGCTCTACACCCTTTCGATGAAGGGAAAACAAAGGGTGAAGAGGGCGGTAACGCAAAGAACGAGGAGTACGACTACGAGTCTAGCTACAAGACTCTTAAATAAAGAAAAGCGCTTCGTGGGAGGCAACCCATGCTTAATTGTTTGCTTGTTAGTGTCATATATCTTTTATTAATTGTTTATCCTCATCTTTAAATTTGTAAAAATGCTTTATTTTGTTTTTAACCTTGTCTTAATTGCATATAAAGGTATTTTACATAAGGGATAAGTGTAGGGAGAATTACACACGTTTTCAAAAGAAACGTAAACATGAGAATAACAATTAACCAAAAGATATATATGTTTGTTTGTTCGAGTCAAATGCTTGTATCGAGTCATAATGGATGTTTTTGCGAAAATTTTCCGATTCTAAAGATGTAAATTTTCCGAATTTTCTTTTAAAATCGCAACGCTTTTTGTCGGGATAACTGACGGCGTCAGATTGCAACTGACGCGTCGAAGGAGTAAAACATCGATCACTTTTTCTCGCTTTCCGAGCTACTTATAAATTTTGGAATTTTCCGTGTCTTAATTTTCTTAGAAATTCAGTAAACATCCATTCCACAAGCATTATATCCTAGTTTAAATCGAGTCTTATATATATTATTACCGCCGATTTTACGTGAAGGTTTCGTTTGTTTTCTTCAAGTGTGCGGTTTAATTTATCAAGAAGAAGTTACATAAGATTGAGGAGATTTTCACGCATAAATTCTTCTTGGAAAGGATTTAACCACCACTTTACACGGATCCTACCGAGCTAATCGGGGAGTATTAGTTTCTTCGCTTTTGATTACCTTCTTTTATCATGACTTTGATACTTTCGGGAACATTGGGGACAATGTTCGGTTTAAGTGTAGGGAGGAAAATAAAACGGAACTTTGAAACTATGCTTATCCTTGATTATTTGCTTTGTCCAATTGTGATTGTGTAATAAACCATGAGAAAATGTCGGTTAGGGTAATTTTGGCACCAAATTTAAAATTTTTCATGACATATAGGAGTGGGCCATTAGTCTTAACAAAAGCGCCTCACGGATAGGAAGTTACATGACTAGCACAAAACCCTTTACCACCCAAATTCCACCCAAAATGTGAGGATCGCCTTAGATTAGTAGGAATTAAAAGCATTCATCTTCAATGCTTAGAGTGTGAACCGGTAGTATATTAGATTCTAGAACTTGTTTTGTGATGCATTCCGAGATCGCAAGTGAGACTACACTTGTGTAGTTAGGAATAACTAAATGATAAGAGGCATTAGGATAACCCTTGTTTGATACCCGTAATATAATTACTTCTTTCACATCGGTTGAGTAATTCCCCCACACCCTTTGCGTTGTACTCATCTTTAGTACACGATGCCCCTAGTTAACCCTCGAGCCTATCCTTTTCGCGGTTCTCGTGATGTTTCGGTTTTCCAAATATCAATGAAGAGCATTGTTTACACCCCACCCCAAATATACACCCATATCGCCTTAGCCTACCCTTTATGCACTCACTTTTAGTGCAAATTTTGTTATCACCCTAAACCCTTAGTTCAATTATCCGGTTGCTTGCATAAGTTGCTAAGTCGAGTCATATCCTTTGTATACGCTTTTGGGACGATTGGGATTCATGGGAAAAGTTAAAGTTTATGAAATAACGGAAGGGAACGTTAAATTCAAATTCCCTTTGTTTGCGTAATAATGTACCCCAAGTGTTTTGATCTTTTCAATTCAGTCAAATTAGTGTTAGAGTAATAAAACTCAAGTGTAGGGATGTGCCTATAAATCCCTATCATTTTGATGTTACCGTAGAAGATGGTAGAGTAAAAGTGTATGAAAAAAAAAAAAAAAAAAATAGAAAAGAGAAAAGAAAAAAAATAGAGTGTTAAAAAAAATAATAAAAAATAATAAAATAAATAAATACGGGCTACCATCCTACATCTATCCTTTAAATTTATGTTTGTTTATTTCCGTTACCTAGAGTTTTAGAGTGTCGAGTCTTGGCTTAGCAACGCCATTCTTCGTATGCATTTAACATAGAGATTTTTGACTTACCACCACTAAATAGCCTATCCCACCAAACCCTTGTTTCCCTACCGTAAGCCTAGCATTACAACCCTTTAAAAGACCTCTTTGATAGTCTTTCCTAGGTGCTTACGCCAAAGCGATGGAGGTTTGATCTATTCTCAAGCCTATGGTAATCTATGTACTAGGACCGGTTAATGAGTGTTTATCTTCCATTTCCTATTTGTTATATTTCATATATACACCCGAGAGATGTGAGTATCCAAACACCCCATGTGAGGTGCTAGTATGTAATTCCGTGCTTGTTATGACTTTTATGGGCTTATATGTGTTGTGGACCGTTTTAAATCAATGCTTCATGACCCCTAACTTATAAATTAATTGGCTAAAAGCACATTTGCTTGAGGACAAGCAAATAACAAGTGTAGGGATATTTGATAAGGTTTTAAAAGGTACCATTTTGAGGGTCGTTTAAGTCCTTATTTGATCACTTTTGTATCCGTTATTGCTTAATATCGCCCTTTTCACTTTTAGGTCTCTTGAAGGCAAAATGTTGGAATGGCACTTATTTGGACGAAAAGGCGCGAATATACTGAAGAAAATGGCCAAAGTCGAATCGAGACACTCAAAGTCACGAAATGTAAGGCAACGACGTCAGTGTTAATTATGACGCCGTCGGAGGATTTTGTGACGATACGAAGCCAAAACCCTATTTTCAAGTGACGACGTCGGGCTTTAAAATAGTAGGCCGTTGCTACTCGGGCGGCCTAGATTCAATCCGACGACGCCGGTCAAGAGGACGGCGCACAGATATAAGGTGACGCCGCAAGATTAACGTGGCCAAGACGAAACCCTAATGACGGCGACACGACGGCGTCACAAAACATAAGGTGACGGTGCGCATATGTAATATTATATATAGAATCCGAATTTTTCAGTTTTGGAGAGTCTTGTGTGGAGTAAAAACCTAAAACCGAACCAATGGTGTCTTGTACAGTATTTTAGGGTTCCAAACCCTATCTTACATCAAGATAAGTATTTACTTCATCAATTCAATTATGTCTTTGATTATTTGTGTGTATGCTTGCATGTTCTCCATGTCCGGCTAATTTATTTGTGTGTTTGCTTAGGGAGTATGAAACTTAATTATTGAATATTGATTGGTTGTTTCTTATCTTAGTTGAATAATGATCTAGTAATGCGATAGGTCATTCGTTGTGTACTTAATGCTTGATTCATCTTTGTGAACCTTAGAATATAATTACCGAGTAGTTGTAAGCTAAACCATCCAAAGAGTGCCTTAGAGTAAGAGTTTATTATCCCTAGTGGGTTTTGTAGACGAGACCCTTTGGTAAGTTCAAAGAGTTAGGAGAAACGATACCCTACAACCTTAGACACACAACGCAACTAAGAATAAGACGTGACAACTCAACCATCAATAGGAGATAATTAAGGAGTAGTAAAACCTAAGTAAACACATCTTTAAACTATCATACGAGCACACATTAATTAGACATAGACTACCACCACCTTAGTTTAGATAATTAGATAATAGTAGAGTAATTGGTAGAAATACCAACCCCCCAAATCCAATACCCGAGATTCGTACCTTTCAATTTCCTAAAAAACATAAAAAAAGATAAAAAAATAATCTTCCTCAACCTCAACCTTAGCGTAGTAACTTCTCACTAGCATTCTTATTCCCCTAGAAAACGATATCAATACCCGTGGCTTACCCTAATACTACACTACAACGACTAGGTTCACTGCCTAGGGTGTTGAAAAACTTGCTCGACGAAAAGGAAGTTCCTTTGACCCCGAACGCGCTGTGTAAGCGTATCACTTACTTTATAAAAATGTTGTAGTAACTTGTATTTTGTGAATTGTCGTAAAATGCATGAAAGCTCGATGGTTGTGAATAAATAAAAAAGACAAATAATATTTAGACTAGAAATAGATTAGCAAGTTGTTATTTGATCAATATCAAAGAGTAACGCATGATGAAATTATTGTTTGCTAATTTTTACGAGTGCTTCAATTTTCAGAGTTAAGGGGGCTTATTTTTGAACTACGGCACACGACCACTTAATCCTACAAAACGGCCCTGTCAATAACTAAAACCTAAAAACAAAGTACATCAAACGCTAGTATTGTTGGAAATGTATATATTTACAAACATGTGAATGTCCGGATTCGAACTCGTTATCACGGGATTGCACACATTAGCGAATGAGAATTAAAGTTAATAATTAATATTTATGTTTACGATTAATTATTGCACATTAAGTCCGGTTAACGATCGTTAAGTATTTAACGGAAAAATGACTAACGACCGATAAATGAAAAGAGAAAGGACTAAAAATGGAAAACTTGGAAAAGTTATGGGTTTCCCTTTGGGCTTTGCATAGTGGCCGGCCATAGGGGCTTTCTCAAGCCCTAATTCATAACTTGTTCCCAAAGTTTCCCTACTAGTATATAAAGAGGGTTAGGTTCTAGGGTTTCATGCACTTGTGCATTGAATTAACCCTAGATCTCTCCTCTCCTCTCTCTTGTCCCATTTTCGGCCGAACACCCCATTTGTAAGGGAGTTTGGTTTCGTTTTTCTTAAACGAGGACTTGTGTTAGATCTAGCAATCGCTTGATTCGTTGGTTAATTCGTGTGTACAAGAACGTGGTAGTAAGACACTATTCTTACACCATATTGGTTTGAGTTGTAGAACGGTAAGGGACAACTCTTCAAACCACTTCCTTGTTTTGCTCAAAGGATTTGACATTCGCAAGAGGTACGTTATGCATACTTTCAGTTAATTACTTATTTGTTATGATCTTTAAGTCTTCCGCTGTGTATTCTTGATGTCTTTATGTTTTATTGTATTTTATATATCATAAACTCAACAGTGGCATCACGAGCCTTGTATAACAAGTAATTAATTACTGAAACACATAATTAAAATAAACATGAATGTGTTATTATTTGTATGCTTAGATCTAGGGTTTGCTAAACCTAAACCCTAATTTTGAGGGGCGTTTATTTGGTGCCCTAATTAGGTTTTGTAAACTATTGTTTTAATTGGATTAGAAACCCTAAGATGCATGCAACTTTATGTGTATATGCGTAACTCGTTTGATTGCATTAATTGTTAAGTGTAATTTTATGTCCATGATAATTATCTCGCATGTTTTATCATGGATCCGCTTTATTGTATGTCTTTCTTGTTTAAGTGATATACACTAAATTATGATAGATCTAATATTGGGAAGACCTCAATCATTATTAATTTAATAGGATTTATCAAAACGCTTGCATGTGGCTATTTGATATGCATGACTTTTATTTGTTATGCATTTATTGTTTATTTGTTTATTTTACAAATACTTGCTTGTTTGTTATGTGTAACAAGGGTATTTTACAAGAAAATAAACTGACCTAAACAATGGTGAAACATGTATTTTTAAGAATAGTAATCATAATCGCTTTATTGATTGATGACTTTGGTACAAATGACCGAACGGCTCACCCATGAGAATGAACTATAAAGGGTTATTAAAAGAAGTGCGCACAATACACCGAAAGGATGTCTAAGGTTGTGCTTTAGCGCGTGCACAGTTCTCTCGCCTCCGTAAGTTCGAATGGAGCTACTTAGTAAGCCATTAAATGTGCAAGCTCATCTTAAGGGCGAATTAGTTTTAATTCCATGCGCCACTTCGGTGGTAATTATCCGAAACACTAAGTGTTTACACTTATGCAAAAGTACGGTATAATGGATGATAATTAACACTAAATTCCTTGATTGGTGAATCCAATACCTCAATTAAAGTTTGATGATGAAAATCTTATACATTAAAACAAGATATAAATGTTTTAATAAAAACTATGCTACAAAGATGAATGCATGACATCTTTGTACATATTTGATTTAACATCAAAACTATTACCCTTTAATTTAAGTTATATGCCATCCAACGAAACGGAAACACCTAAGATTACTTTCTATTTGCGTGAGATCGTGACTTAGATCGTAACCAAAGGGTAAAATGTCCACGTGTCGTGAGAACGGGCATGGACGATTTTGCAGTTTCTTAAGTTGGACAACTTAATTGAGTTAGGCAGTGAGAACTGGAAATTCAAGGCATAAGGTGGGATAAAACATGTTTACATGGCGATTGAAATTGGCTATATGTAAATCCCATAAATCTAGGAATTGCAATTGATATTGGCAATTGAGCAAAAGCTCTACCATTTTGTATAAGGTTCATTACTAACAGATCAACTGACGTGATGAGATTATGACAATTTGGATCCTAGTTTTCAATAAATATTAATTGGTTATATGAATATGAACCTTGGGTATTTAATTGTTTATTGAAAAGGAAAATTATCGAAAATACTAAAATTGAATTTTGTAATTCTTTTGAATGTATAAATGCAACATTTAACCGTAAACACAATGGACACAATTAGAATAAAATAAACAACAATAATAACCAAAAATACCAAGAAAACAAACAGATCAACAAATATAACAATCAATCAAACCAAAATCAATAGATCCTGAAAAATTATGGTTGATACAGATCCCTAGTTTTAGATGACCACACAAAACTCAAAACCACCAAGGACTCAATATTTAACCCAATAGACGACAGATCAACGCTTGTTGATATCAATTTTGACTCTAGAAATAAAAACCATAAAAGCTTAGAAACCCTAATATTTAGAAAATTAAAATTGCCGGTTAAAAACTTGAATATAACACGATCTAAACAATATATTAACCAATTAACGGTTAAAATCACCAGATCTATTCGAGAAACCATGTTAGGAATTAGAAAATTCCATAGTGAAGAGTCGGTCACCCCTAATATTATCTAGCATAAGTTAGCTCGTAGACATATCGTTATTTACGTTGTTTAGTAGTTTATTTATTAGTTTGTAGCGTAGTATAGCTTAGTGCAACACCGTGGAGGAAGGACGGTCTTTACCCACCTGTATCCCCGATCCACGTGCCGATAGGAGGTCGAGTATTTGTAACTATAAATACCCCTTCCATCCATGGAAGGGTGGTGCTTCATAATCTAATACTCTACAATTTGTGTAAACCTCTAGCAAGAACACCCTCTCTCTACTTTCTCTCTCTAAATGGAAAACATGTATTTTGATCTCCCAAGACCACCCGAATCATCAAACACAATAAAATCACGATCCTACAATTGTTACCAGAGCCAGGTTGTTGTGTTGTGTGCGTTGATTCTCGTGGGTTTCTTCATGGTTTGATGCGGTGTATGTTTGATGCGGTATTGGTACCGGTTATGTTTTTGTTGGTCGATTTTTGTGGTTATTTTGGTGGTTTAAATCTTGTCTTAAACTGTTTTTTTACATCACTTTAATGGTCGGATAATTTAGGTCCTTACTTTTTTCTGAAAAACAGTTTATACGAGTTGTTGCTATGTATCTTTTGGGTAAACTGTCATTTGGTCCATCTTAAAGTCTTACATATTTGTCATGGGATTCAAACTGCTTCTTGTCATATGGTCGTTGTTTTAAGGTCCAAACTGGTCAAAACAGTCTTTACATGCGCTTTTATGTTGTGTATCCGGGTATTCATGAATATGGTCGGAAAACATGGTCAAAATGGGTAAAAAAGTTGCATTTTTATGCACTTTTTCTGGGTTTCATATGTATATGATCGGAATTTAACCAGAAAACTCATCGGAAAATATGAATATTCATGCTAGCGATTTAACACAAACCTGTCCAGATGCACTGAACTTTTTATAGCGACTTGTCTTTACAAGTCGCTACGACTTAGCCTGGCAACTTGGCCTTGGCGAGTTAGCCGTGGCGACTTGGCCTTGGCGAGTTAGCCGTGGCGACTTGGCCTTGGCGAGTTAGCCGTGCCGACTTGGCCTTGGCGAGTTAGTCGTAGCAACTTATGTAAAATGTTTTGGACAGAAATGATGAAGAAGATTGACTACATATGACCAAAGACCACAAACCTTAGACCATCATATTACCAACATCATGAACCTTGGTTCCATAACCCATCATCAGTCCAAAAGACATCAACTGTAATGAATCAGATCCGAACCTAAAACTTCAACTATCCTCTAACCTAGACTCAACCCATAACCCTTTCAACACTCCTTCAACCTCATACAATCAATGACTCTTAATAGAAAAATTACAAGATTTGATCTCGTGTTGTATGACTCGTGGTCCTCAAAGTGAAAACATCAAGACTATCAAGGAGCCTCATACACGAGTTACAATCATCATTAATCAAGACTCTTCTAACCAAAGAATAATAAGGTATCTCGTAAATGTTTCAAGTATAGTAAGAGACAAGACGTCTATATCTTGAAACTATCATCACGATCCATCATTGTAGTATCCGAATATAAAGTTAACGAAAATAACATGTATGTTACTCCGTTTCTTTGGTTCGTCTAATATGATTTCAAGTCAAGAATCAAGGTCACTGATGAACTTGAAAAATTACAATCAACAAGGAACCTCTCGTGCTAATCTCGAATTAAATTCGTGACTATTAATGATAAAATCAAGACCGACAAGAGTCTTAAAACACGAATTTCAATCTTCATCGATCTAGGTTTGAGTTTAATATCCGAATAAAGTGAAGAAAGATCAAAACTATATTAGTTTTAACCTTCTTCCTATTCGGTCAAATAGTGCAAACAAACGGTTAGAAAACCTACCTTGTTAAA
Source organism: Chrysanthemum lavandulifolium (assembly GCA_022545495.1). NCBI lineage: Eukaryota > Viridiplantae > Streptophyta > Magnoliopsida > Asterales > Asteraceae > Chrysanthemum > Chrysanthemum lavandulifolium. The sequence continues at coordinate 77,994,859 of CM040242.1, read as the reverse complement.
TCTCGTTACCATCTCCAAACGGAAACCATCCTGTGGTTCTCACCTCCTCAAGCCATCTCTGTGGCGAGGTCACCATGATTCTTCCGAAAAAAAGAGGGAGGCGGATCAAATTGTAAAGTAATATTAGGGTTTGTTTGAGTATGATTTTGTGAAAGTAAAACAGGAGGAGGCATGATTTGTGAGTATTTGGGTTTGTTAAAGTTGGGATGTGATGAGTTATTTTTTTGTTGATGTTAGATCTGAGTTGTGGAGAGAGTGGAACGAGGAGGAGGGAGGCGGACATCACAAGGGTATTGTGATTAAGGTTACGAGGTTATGACCTAATATTTAGGGAGTGTCTTTTTATATAAACGATTATCACACTTATCAGTTTTTGGTTGTTGGACTTGAATAAAATGGATTTGGGCTTTGTGAGTCAAATTTGGATCATGGGTCGTGTTAATCGTTGTCGTGGACTTGGGATTTGAGGTACATTCGTTTAATTGGTGATGCTATATCTCGTTGAGATTGGGGTCCAAATATTTTTTTGGGATGCAAATTAAATCCAATGTTATCTACGCTTAAATGGAATTCATTATCCAAATAATTATTGGATATACAAATTTATGATAATATGTGGTAATTTTGGTTCACGAAATTTTTTTCACGAATGATACAAATTCACGGCTTGCACGAATAGTTGACATTAATGAGTTGTTCCAACGAATCAATGATAATGATGGACTAATGAGATTGGTTGAAGAGATTTGTCGATCATGAGCTTTGATGATGTGAGTTGATGAGATGTTGAGATTTGTTGTGGTTTGCGAATTGGTACTTTGGTGTATACATCTTCACGCAAAATATTTTGTCAAGGCTTGAATTATTATTGATCAAAGTTGACTACGGGGTTGTGTGTACGGTATTTCCTATTTGGATTTGAAGTGAAGTTTTTCTGGGCGCATTTACTTATTTCGTCTTCTTTCTTTCTACCCTTCCGCGAAGATGACTTGTTTGGGCATTTAAGGAATGTGATAAAGACTTGGCTATTTAGTTACTTTTGTGATTCTTTCTAGATCCAAATTGTAACTATCACTTCGGTGTCTCACACAGTTGAGGATACGTCAAGAGGTTTTGTACATTGGGTACACCGTTTCTTTTTCACGAGGATTAGTACAAGGTTAAGTAACAAATTTGGAGACTTTCACTTCATGATCAAGTTTGGCATATCGGGTTTACTTCACCATGTTGTCACTACAATAGCCGGCAGAATGCGTGAATGATGTGTTTACCAAAGTGTTTATTGGATGGTTGATGATGTTGGATAATGGACCGTTGATGAACCGCGATGTTCCCTAAAATGATATTCTCTCGAAACCAAAGTCGTCATAACACATTCAAGTCGACATTGTTTACGGTTTTGTCTTGATTTTGTAAAATCCATAAAAGAACCTATTTCTCGGTTTAAATCATAGATTTGTAAAATCCGTGACAATGGAAACATCCCGGTATTAGTAAAGTGCATTTCGAATCTATCTTACGGTTTATTCTTGGTTTTGTAAAATCCCGAAAGAAACTATTTCTCGGTTTAAACCATAGAGTTGTAAAATCCGTAATGATGGAACCATCTTGGAGAAGAGAAAGTGTAATTTTGGATCTTACTTGATGTCGATGCTACGGTTTCGCTTCAATGAAGGATAAAAGGTGTACTTCATGAATTGGGTGTGTGTTTGGGTTTTCTTCATGGCAGTTTGGTTATTACATGGTTTTACGGGGTTATGTGCTTTTAACCATGGTCGGGATGAAACCATTATCAGATTTCAATTAAAACGTCAAAAGAGGCTAGATTTGAGCTTTTAATCAGAAGATGTGACAACGGGGTTAATTCACTATTATTTATTTGAGGTTGAAGTGAAATAACACGAGCAAGTGTACTTAGTATCCGAAGGTATCGGGATGGATGGATGAAGATTCTTCATGATCCTTGTTCGAGCTTATTATCAAAAACGAAGACTTGGAAATCTAGTTATTGTTGGGTGACTTTTACCTCTTCTTTTACCACTGGGGAATTGGGCTCTTACCACCACAAAATAACTATCACTTAAAGGAGTTACGTTGTAGTGCTCAAAGGTCACATTCAATTGTGGACTTTCAAGAGGTAATGTACGTCTATTACTTGATGGTTGGTTGGGTGAAGAGTATAGAGTACTTAGAGATTCAAATGGGCATGAATTCTCGACACCGCTCTTTGTTACATATGTGCAAGTTAAAGTCATGAGTTCGGGTTAGTTTACTTCAGGGTCAAATTCATCATATTGGGTTATCTCCATCAACCGTCACTACAAAGAGCCTCTTGAATGATAATGGGGTTGATTACATGTTTTGCTAAGAGAGTCGAAAAGAGAGAGATTATGACGCCTGCTCACTTCATTCGGTGCCTCGTACTCTAAAGAAAAGAAATGTGTACGTTTGGTGCGATTATCTTCGAAAGAAGAGAAATCTTCTTATGACGCCTGCTCACATCGCTTCAGCCTCGTACTCTAAAGAAAAGAAAAGTGTGCGCTTCAAGGCGCTTTATCTTCCAAGAAGAGAAATCTTCTTATTATGACCATTCTCATCAACATACTTCATACTTTTTCCATGCGCTCACCATCAAGTGAACCGGCTCTGTTGATTGTTTTCGATTCCACTTTCTCAACTATAATGACGATGGCGACATCCTGTGTACGATTTTATGGGGAGAAGTGTGAATTGACTACATTTGGATTATGTTCACTTGTTTAATCAAGAATGGCATCTCCGTATGCAATTCTTGAGGGGAGAAGAAGTGTGAATTTTTGCATTGTTGATTGACATTTGAGAATATAAATGGTCATACGGCTCTAAACTCATGTAAGAACCGAGCTTCTTCTTATCGGGTCATCTTCACATGGAGTTTTTCTTCTAAGAGCCGCTGGTTGACCTCTTCACTCGGATTGATGAGCTTATTGACAAAGTGCTTCCGTTAATGCTTCACGATACATCAACATGATGATTCCGAACAATCTCTCGTTCTTGTTTGATGTGATTGGTAGTTTGGCGTTACCATCTTGTGTGTTCGCTGCGCCTTATTGTCGATTTTCTTGATGAACATCTTTCGTTCTTGTTTGATTGGGAGAGATTTTAGTTAAGGGATTTGCAAGATGTAAGTTAATTGGGATGCTTTTGGTGGGATGCTTTTGGTGTGAGTTGAAGATGTTAACTATCTATTCCCCAACCGCACAATCTTGAAGAAGGTCGAGTCTACATCTGTTTCTACATTTTCCGCTACATGTTAGAAGACTAAAGACGAGTTGCATTTAACGATCTAAAGACTTCTTCTTAACTGGGCATTTATCAAACAGATTGTCGGTTTAGGGAGAGCACTAATTGGGAGAAAGTTATAAGTCGATTCAATTCCCAATTAGACTTGCTCATATTCATGTGATGACTCCTCGTGACGTTGTTATTGACTAATTCTCATTTTGGACATTTGACTCACGTTGATTACTTGAGTTAATCATTTATCACTTATTTGAGATTGAAGTTGATTTTTACAAAGGCGTGTTCTTATTTGATAGCTTGCTCGGGCTTAATAATTTGAGTTGAAGACTTGGTTTATCTAGTTACCAGCAATGAGGTGGATGGTTGAAGACCGTTAACTATCACTATTAGGAGTTACTTTGTTTTACTCGATGTCACACGATATGACGGTGTGGATAAACGCAAGAGGTGTTAATGTCTCATACTTTGTTTGGGTAGTGAGTACTTAGAGATTTGCTTGAAGCATAAATTCTCTACACCGCTCTTCCATCATTAGGTGCAAGCTTAAGATACAAATGTGGGAAGTTGACTTCGGTTTCAAGCATGGTATAGCGGGTTTTCTTCTTCAATGGTCACTTCAAATTGTTTACGTAAGGGTTGATATAAATAGTCGAGAGAGTCTTCAAAGATGATGATTCTCACAAAGACTTCAAGCAATCTTCTCATCAAATTTCAAGTATTTGGGCTTACAAAGAGTTCTTGATTCGAAGTGTCAAAACCGAAAAGAGGGAAGGAGTCAACACCCAAACGCGAGTAAACTTGATGTACTTAATACTTCTAAGAAATTGAAGATATTCCGGAAGACAAATGTTATTACATGAGAGAAACTCAAGGTTTGACTCATGACGAGTAAACTTGATGAACTTAATTCTTCTAAGTGATTGAAGATATCCCGGAAAACAATTGTCATGACCGCAGAGAAACTCAAGGTTTTACTCATTAAGGCGTTAAGTGTTATTATTCCAACTACGTGGGGAAGTGATGTTAGAAAAGTTTCAAGATAAAAGAGGTACACTAGTGTGTGGTGATTTCGATGGTATCGCAATGATCGGGGAGAGAGATCGTGTACATTGGGGATGCTCAATTGTTTCACTTGAGGGCTTAATCGGTGATTCGTAGATATAATCACTTATTCCGTGTTGACATCCGCAGATTGTCACCCGCAGAGATAATCGATGACTTGGCCCGCTTCTTCAATGTTATCGCTTATTCATTCCTTGTGTATTTGTATACTTGGATACTTGAGCTTCATACACATTCATCGTGACGAAAGATGTGAACATAGGGAGGTGTTCTACATTACCCTCTTGATGTGTATTCGGAGAGTTCTTGGATATTGGTGTACTTGGTTCTTGAGCTTCATACACGTTCATCGTGGAAGAAAATGTGAACATGGGAAGGTGTTCTTCATTCCCTCATGAAGTGTATTTGGGAGAGTTCTAGAGCATTATACAAAGAGGTCGATCGCAACAATTCAACTACTTGGGAATTGCTCTCTTGAGACCTTTTGGAATGGATCGCTTGCACTTCATGGTTATGAAATTTGAGAAGATCATTTATGTGTGGATGATACGTTGTCGTTCTTATGGATGATATAACCCGAACGGAGATTCTCAATTATCGGTCTTAAAAGGAGCAATGGATTTATGATAATGGTGTGCTTCTCTGCACACCGCTAAGGAAAGCTTGTAATATAGCTTGAATCGCTCATCTTAAGGATTTTCGGTTTGGGGGAAGTCGCGAGTCTCACTTTCAGATGGTTCAATTTCTTTCTTCGATTCAAGAGCCCTGGAAGCTTTGGTGGTGAATGTTTAAGAGTTGATGACTTCTATCTTCTACGACGTGCTGCTCGATATCCTTATCTTGGTACTCGTATCATCATCTTCTTTAACTATATCATCTACTCTATCCTTGTACATATTTATCAGAAAACAAAATACAAAAATATAAAACCAACAAAAAGAAATAGAAAAATATAAAACCAACAAAAAGAAAATAGAAAATTATAAAACCTTCAAAAACCCATAAAAATCAGAAAAATTTCAAAATACCAAAATATGTTTTCTATGACATGTCTTCGTATCGATAACATCTGCGGTCTTAGAAATGTCATTCAATAATGGCACGGGACCATAGATGAAGTTCGAGCAGGAGGTGTAAATATTCTTTTCAAAACATGTCACATATCAAATGGCTTACGCTTATTTCGATCAGAACCCGGCTTAAACTATGGCTTGCGCTTACTTGATCAGAACCCGTGCTTAAACAATGGCTTGCTATTATTTCGATAGCAACCCGCTCTTTAAAGAAAGGAAAGTGCTACGCTAAACAATATTCAAATATTTCGTGCACTTATCCTAAAACAATTTGAGGAAAGTATGTCAAAGGATCTGTTGCTCCTACACAAATGTTTTTCCGTCTATAATTCTTCGAAAAATATTTGTTGTTTTCTAAAATGGTGGAAAGGAGTTGCTTGAAAATTAATCGGTTTGAGTTTTTAGTAAAATTGAAAACTCAATCAATGACTTCAAAGCTTTTAAACCTTTTCGAAAAACGAGTCATTGATTGAGGGGAGAATGTTTTCAAATCTATATCATCTAACGAGCTTTCTTAATTATCCTACGTGCTTAATTAAAATGATATTTGCCTCGTGTCGAAGGACTAGGAATTTAGGATATGATTGTTAGGTTTAGATGATTAGAGTTTGAGAAACACATAAACCCCATGCCTTATATGAACTGATTGATATGTTGAATTGACTTGAATTAGTCGATTGTTGTTTGGGTGATGTCGACCACCATATATCTCAGATGTGTGTTCACTAACGTATGCGGTATATTGGTATAAAAGAATGTTCCCGATCCGGATCCCACAATTGAACATGATTGGATGCCGCAAGGAAAGGGTAACGATATCTTGTGTTGACAAATGAAGAAACGGAGCTTAATTGGACTTCAATGGAGAGTTGGCATAAATGCAACGTAAGAGGTCTTCTTCGCATCGCAGATGGTTTTCTTCAAGAAGTGAAGAAACGGAGCTTAATTGGACCTCGGTTGGCATTCAAATGCAACGTAAGAAGAAGTCTCACCGCATTTGCACGGTTTTCTTCCAACCCTACAACAACAACAACGAAGCTTCTCAACCACTAACGTATCTTTGTGCAGATCCCATCTTTAAACAATTTTGAATTAATTTGAATAAATTGTTTTGAAAATGGAATATATTGTTTTGAAAATATATTGACTAAATTTTGAAAATCACCGGACTTCATTTTATCAAAACTTAAGTCACTCAATCATCGACTCATCACATCGATTGAGGGGAGAGTGATTTTGAATAAAATATTTTCAAACAATATATCTTCAAAAGAGTCCGTTTGTACGCTAAAATGTGGTGATCTAAAGATTTAATGTTATGTCATGGTATGATTTTTCTTTAGAATCAAGGTCTTTCAAAATGAAATCTTTTCTGTTCTTGTTTGATTGTGAAATTGTTTTGTTTTACTTAAAAGATCTCTTAAAAACTATCATACCGACACTAACAATCTTTAATGTCTTATAATGGTCCTTATCTCGTCATATTTCAAAATTGAATCTTGCCACGCCTTTCCCAAATTTTTCTAAATGATTTAATCACTGGGATCACAAATCTCAAATGGTTTGATATTTCGATCGGGGTAGAGATCGTGAGTTAAATCTCTTATCTGCTTAAATGGAATTGGTTTTAGTCCTTTATAGGCACTCCCGCCTCCATGTGCCAAACGATTTTAATATACATAATGCACATGTTGAGGAGGAGGATTTATCCAAAACATGATGAGTATTTAAACCAGCCACATATTCTCCCATGTTTTCTAAACCTTATTAAATCACTTGGGATCCAAAATCTCAAAGGGTTTGATATTTTGATCGGGGAGAATTTGTGATTTAATATGAAATTTGATAAATGATGATTGTTTTGATTCAATTGTGCAGTCGCTTCTCTCATATGTGCTAAACGCTTTGAATCTCGAAGCACATTTGAGGGAGCAAAACCATCAAGGTACAAAAGTTTTTAAAAGAGATTATAAAGTACCTTGATTGTGTTTTCAAATGGTTTTCTTAATGGATTTTGTGATTGTGGATGTGCTTCAAAGAACTCTTGCCTCTATGTGATAAAATGATTTCAAAAATCCTATGCACATATTGAGGGGGAGAATTTTACCAAGAAAATCAAATGGCTTTTTCGTACGAAATTGTGATCAAGAAATTATTTCAAAGAAATTATTTCAAAGAACTCTTGCCTCCATTTGCCAAACAATTTTATATCATATGCATATGTTGAGGGGGAGCATTTCTAAAATGATCAAAACTATTAAGGTACATAATGCTTTGATCTCGTATCACAAGTACCTTGATTGTTTTTCCAAATGATTTTTCAATTGGTTTCGAGAAGGAATGAACAATGCCAAAAGACCGACCAAATTTACTTTATGCATGGTGTTATAAGGATGGTTAGGTTAGGTATTCGTTCCCACGATCCGCCAGAACCGGAGGGATCTACCCAGGGACAATCCACTAGATAGTGTAAAGTCCTTAGGTATATTGAAAAAAGGAGAAAAGTGAGATATGGGAAGAGTGCCGATGAGACAGAGCTAGAACCGAATAAACCCAACAAGGTTCTAGTTATGAAGTCTCGGTAAGCAATCAAGGGGTTGAAGAATGAAAAGAAATGAATGTGAAAAGGGTGAAAAGAAATAGCCTCCATCAATTCAACCTTAGGGCGTAAACCGGGTTCAATACATATGCTACTTGGATGTTACTAAGGTAACACTAGTATTGAAGACAAGACGTCATGGACCCAGTGACGCACTGCACTTAAACTTTCCAAACCACTCAAGTTCCTCTTAAAAGGGCTTGTTTCATTCTCACGGGGAACCGACATAATCTATCGACTTTCTCTTAGAGATGGTTGATATTGAAGTAGGAGACCCTCTCCCTAGTCTCCGGCACAGGAACCAAATGAGCACTATTGAGTCTAGAGCCAAGAGATCATCCACAATATCTCGTTAGGACACTAAATTATTGAAGACTTGTTGTTTCACACAATGTGGAAAGTAAGAATATATTAAGAGTCCTACGCATTATCCTTGTGGTATTGCCAAAACATCTGAGTGATATGCTAACATATTCACGATGAAGATGGAAATCCTTCTAGAGCCAACATCAAACAAGCTCTTGGTGGGTGACATGTGAGATCTTCTCGTAAGATCAAACTTGTGACAACTGGATAGAAACAATGGGCGATTCGGTCTTGAATCAACCTTGGTCCAGAATGGAATTGACGAATACTTTTGGAAAAACCGCTCGATGTGCAAATCTTCTTTTCGCTAGCACGTCGAATGTGTACTTATGTTTTCAAATTCAAAAGTATCTCGATTGAAAAATACTTTTAGAAAACCGCTCGATGTGCGAATCTCTTCTTTTCGCTAGCACGTCGAATGTGTACTCATTCTCTAATACAAAAGGTATTTTGATTGAAAATTGATCTTTCTCATAAAACCTTCGTCGTATTGCAAAACTCTTTCGTCAAGCAACACGCGATTGTTTTTCAAATCATTTTCATCAATCGCTGAATCTCAATTACGGTTCACTCACTCCGTGTTGTCTTCTTTGAGACGTTCCGGTTTGAGAACAACTAGAACAAGCTGCGAAACCCCGTCAAGGAGATTCTTAGGAATCCTACCGCTCACAGCAAGATTTATATCGATCAACGGGAACCGTGGGCGTGTACCTCAATTCAACGAAGTGATCAAAGACACTTTCGCACTTTATTGCTAACTCGTGTGTGCGTGTACACCCGTCGATTGCAAAATGATCGTAATTGAGGAGTCAATCCAAAGCCGCATGCTCACAAAGATCCACACTTAATTTGAAGAAATCATGACCGGTGCATATCTACATAACTCGGCTCGATATTTCATTCTATGCTTATGATTCACCGCTACAAATATCATGAACCAAGAAGGCTTCCGCTACTCGATGGAAAGATGTCATGATTCAAAAGTGTGAGCATGTCGGTCCAAAAGTCACAACATCACATGATGGCAACACAATAAAGGGTGATCCAGAGATTTTTCGTGGTGATGATCTCAAAGAAAGCTCAAGATCATCAAAGATGTGGATCAGTTAAATGCCTCCACTAAAAGTACAAATCAATGCGGACATTGAAGAATCGCTACAAAAGCACAAAGATTGTTGAAATGAAGAATTGAAGTCTACGAGCTCAAGAACAATGACAAGAATAGAATGCTAGGACTCGAAATGTATAACATGGGGTGACCTCCCTTAGGGGGAGATTGTTAGGAATTAGAAAATTCCATAGTGAAGAGTCGGTCACCCCTAATATTATCTAGCATAAGTTAGCTCGTAGACATATCGTTATTTACGTTGTTTAGTAGTTTATTTATTAGTTTGTAGCGTAGTATAGCTTAGTGCAACACCGTGGAGGAAGGACGGGTCTTTACCCACTGTATCCCTGATCCACAGGCCGATAGGAGGTCGAGTATTTGTAACTATAAATACCCCTTCCATCCATGGAAGGGGTGGTGCTTCATAATCTAATACTCTACAATTTGTGTAAACCTCTAGCAAGAACACCCTCTCTCTCTACTTTCTCTCTCTAAAATGGAAAACATGTATTTTGATCTCCCAAGACCACCCGAATCATCAAACACAATAAAATCACGATCCTACAAACCAAAAACCACTATTTTTTATGAAACCCTAATTTTGAAAAGTCGATTTTAAAACTTCATATCGAGCCAAACTAGCTTTGATACCATATCAGATTTATGAAAACAAACACAAATCAACAAGACAAAACGATTCACACAATCAACATCTCCTTTATTTTATTTATTTTTTTTATAAAATTGCATTTCAACACCTCATAGCAGGTGAGATGTTTTAATAGCTTAAAGAAAATAAACATACAAGAAGCAACAAAACAAACTGTAATCACAAGATTAGAAACCTTAACAAATTTAGTGTAAGAACAAGAGAAATAATAATATAATTGTGTGAAAAGTTATCACAAGAATGTGATATCTCATTCTATTCATACTCAAACTTCTAGGGCATCCATATACTTCACGAACTTGTCATTTGCACCCCAGATAAAAGTCAACAAAAGTTATTTAAACAAAAACTTATGTAAAAGCTTTACCTTTCTTACATTTTGAGTATCAAATGTTTCACCAATAGTCTCATCACAAGTAAACTGTTAGGAATTAGAAATTCCAGTAAAGAGTCGGTCACCTCAAGTATATGTAATCGTTAAAAGCTCGTAGTCATAGTTCTTTGTAAGAGTATAAATACTAACACCGTGGAGGACGGATGGGTCTTTACCTTCCAAGGTGGCGAGAGACTATAAGCTCTCTACCTTCCAAGGTAGAGTTGGAGCTCATAATAATATCTTTCACTTTCTCTCACTAAGTTCCCTAAACCTCTAACTTTCTCTCTAGAATTCCATCTATATGCTACTTTGTGTTATGGTTTGATGTGTATGTGAAAAGTTATATCTTACAATTGGTATCAAGAGCCATGGTTAGATCATATCTTGCACATCTTTGGATTTCTAGTGGTTTTAGGTGGTTTTGAGTTTGAAAAGTTTAGTGGTTTTGCATCATTTGGTTGATTTCTTGTGTTAAAGTTTGAATTTTGTTAGTACTTTCATGTTTAGAATCATCACAAGTGTTTAGGTTTTCATTTGGTTAGCTTGAATCATCTTGGTTGGGTTGTTTTGGATTGAAAAGTGATGTTTATATGGTTTTTCTTGCTAGCGACTTAGCTCACGGTTTATTTTCTTCATAGCGACTTGCTTTACAAAATTGTAGCGAGTTACGCTTTTAGATCTAGCGAGTTAGATCTAGCGAGTTAAAGTACAAGTAGTGGACTCTCCACTACGAGTAGCGACTTGGTGGTAGCGACTTGGTCCAGAGCGAGTTGCTCTTTAGCGACTTGTATCTCTAGCGACTTGTGTAGCTAATTGTCGCCAAAATTTTGCTAGCGACTTGAGGGTTAGCGAGTTACTACTTAGCGACTTGCTTTTGTCTAGCGACTGGGACTCTAGCGACTTAGTTGTCTAGCGAATTAAGTGTTAGCGACTTAGTGCATTATCTTCTAGCGACTTAGTGCATTATCTTCTAGCGACTTAGTGCATTATCTTCAGCGACTTGAGTGATTGTTTACGGTTTTCTCTTGATTTAGTAAAATCCCGTGAAAGAATCTATTTCCGGTTTAATCATAGAGTTATAAAATCCCGTGATAACTGTTAACATGTCTACCAACGTCCCTACTATCATCTCCATCGCTGTCGAGGATGTACAAGCAATGGCTCGGATACTCGCCCACCCATGCTTGACAGAATCGACTACGATTCTTGGGCTCAACGAATCGATTGTATTGCCTTGAAAGGAAAATGGTGTCAACATTCTCAAATCCATTGATGAAGGACCATATCGAGTTGAGACGACTAGAGACATACTTGATACTAATGAAGATGGTACTCCTGCTTTACGGAATGGATGACCTAAGATGTATGATGAGCTTGATGATAAGGATAAAAGAGATTTGATGCGATATCGTGGCTTCAAACATTGTTCTTCAAGGTCTTCCTAAAGACATCTACAAGTCGATCAATCATAACACCAAGCAAAGGCGCTTTGGGATAATGTTAAGATGCTTCTCTCGTGTCGAATTAACTATGGAAGACAGAGAATCCCAACTCTATGACGAATTTGAGCACTTCAAGATGAAACCGATGAGAGTGTCTATGAGTACTATGTGAGATTTCATAAGTTAGTGAATGACATGAGGAACATCGAATGACTATGCCTAACATTCACCGAACTCAAAATTTGTGAACAACATGAATCCCGAATGGCACAAGTTTGTCACACCGTGAAGCTCACTAAAGGATTGAAGAATACAAACTATGAGCAACTCTATGCCTTCCTCCTTCGTAATGAGAGACATGCTATGTTTGAAAAATTGATTCTCAATCGCTCAAAACCAACCAGGGAGAGACAAGCTCGCCTAATGACTCAACAACTTTCTACTCAAACATCGGAATCACAACCAAAGCATCACAAGTCATACCTTTGGGTAATGGTAATCACAAACTCATTCCCGATCCTATGTTCAAACAAGTCGATGTCGATGCTCACGTGGGTAACTTCATTAATCAACTAGCTCTTCTCATTAGTCAAAACATGAATTCTCTCCCACAAACCAACAACAACCTCGAATCGCATCTAACCCACACAATCAAGCCACCGTTAAAGATGGAAAAATCGTGGTGCAACCAGCTCAGAAAGACAAGATGATCGGGGAAGAGGTGGAGCTGGAGAGGTTATGTGGGCAACCGTAATCGAGGAAGAAATGGTACCCAAGGTCAAGCTAAGCCAATCAAATGTTACAACCGTGGGGTGAAGGACACATTGCAAGGAACCGCACATCTCCAAAGCGCCCATGTAATCGCCGACATTTCGTAGATAAGATGTTGCCGCACAAGCTCGTGACAATGGTGCCGCTTTGATGAAGAGGAATTGTTGCTTTCTTCCGAGGGCAATGCCAAGACCTATGATGCGATGTGGATGAGCAACCTATTCGTGAGATAGGTCACAATCATCGAATGCCTTTCAAGTCGCCGACCGTGATGCATACGACTGATGTAGATGATGGACCCATCGCACACACAATTTTTATGGCTAGCATCTCTCCAATGGTTTCTCCCAAGGTCTCTTCTTCACCACAAGTCGGCCCATCCAAGGACAAACTCATCTCGTAGGTATTAAAACTATACGATGATGTTGATGTGCAATGATGCATGACAAAGTACAATCAATCGAAACTATTGAATCAAATGTTGAAAATATGGGTAATATCAATATTGTCCCATACGATCAATACGTGAAACAAAGTGAAAGTGAAGTTGTACCAAGTGATGCATCTTCTGCAATCAACAATGACTATGTCTTTGATGAATACACCGCATGTGCTCCGATGATTCCATAATTTCGAACTAAATGCCTATAAGGAACGTGTTGCTATTTATGAACAACGTGCAAAATTTGAGTTGACCACTCGTGAGCGTGAAATGGATGACCAAGTGAGTACAAGAATTAGAAAAAGTAAGTTTAGAAGAAGTATTGAAACAAGAATTAAATTCCTTGCAAGAAAAACTTTCTAAAACAAATAAACAAAAACAAGAACTTCAAGAAAATGTGAAAATGCTTAAGCAAGAATTTAATGCAAAGGAATCAAAACTCTTGAGAGATTTTTCTAATCAAAACTTTGAAAACAAACTTGAAAACAAGTTGTACATACAAGGAAACACCATTCGATCGCTCACATGGTCACTAAACATCGAGTCTTAAGCGATAAGCATAGCATTCCCTTGTTGAGGAACCAAATCCAGAGGTAATTAAAAGGCTAGAAATGCTCATAAGGTGCTTTATGATGGTAATGAAATCCTTAAGCCTAGGCGTAAACCTAGTTGCGTTGAGTGCACCGAGGAAGATAAGAAATCAAATGAAATCACTAGGAAAAGATGAATAAGAAACAAAATGATCCCAAATGCAAAGAGAAAACATAATTATCACTCCTCATGATTACAAGAAGGAAAACTCGGATTTCCTTAAACAAGTTTAAGCCTCGACATTGTTGACTCCCGAACAAGTCTTCTCGAAAAAGGATTTAGATAAGCGTAAAGCGGAAAATATTGTTGAAACTAACCTCCCTTTGGAAAATGCCTAGAGCGACCGTGTATCCTCCTAATACACCAATGCATCTTGTACCTAGAACAATTGCCACTAAAAGCAAGACATTAATTAGCCAATACGTTATATTTCAACTATTTGTTGATTTTGAGAAAACTTGCAAGAAAAGGATCACACCCACCGGTATAATCAAGGAGAAAGGGTTTTGAACAAATGAAAGAATGTTATTTAATCGAGGTCATGCCTTTCTTTAAACTTCTAAAAGATCACTTTGAGAGTCTTAAAAGGGAATAGAAACCGATATTAAGGGAATGGAAAAGGAATTTGATGCAATGGTTGTTGAAGTTAGTGACTATGAGCGCAATCGAAATATAATGAGATTGAGAGAAAGAACTTGCATACATTAAATGAGAATCTTATTACCGAATGTGTTGCTCAAGATGTGTTTTTCATCGCTCAAATTGCTCTATTAATGCTTCCAAATTCCATGAACTATCTCGCGGCCCCGAAAGTCTCCCATGATCGTGTCATTGAGCTTGAAAAACTAATTCTAAACTAAACGATAAAATTGAATCGATGATCACGACAATTTCGTTAAACATTTTTCTAAACTAGAAGTTGAGCATTTTAATTTACAACTAAAATATCAACATCTTAAAGAAAATGTCAAAACTTCAAATGTCAAGACATCTTCGATGCTCCGAGTTTGATGCGCTTTTCAAATTAACAAACGTGATGAATGATTCAAGCTCAATGCAACACTATCGAAAAGTTGAAAGCCCAAATCTCTCAATTAAAGGGTCAAACGAACAATATGACAGCTCCCAAATGCCTCCTCCTTTAGATTCTCGTAACTCTCAAACGTTTCATCTTCAAAACCTAGTAAATGCTTTACAAAAGGAAAACGAAAGTTTTCTAGAAGAAAATGAAAAGGTTAAACGTCATTTCAATGAGTTGTTTGAATCAATTAAAGTCACTCAGTAACAAAAACAACGAACAAATAGCTTCATTGCAAAAGGAAATTGAGAATCAAGAGTCGTAAAAGGAAAATGCCAATGATCAATGGGAGAATGTTGTATCAAAGGTTCACTCGTAATAAATATGCTTTATCTCGTGACATATGTCCCCTCATCTAAGGAACAACAAACTTGCCATTCAAACATATTTCTCATCCCTTAAGGATTGTCTAGAATGTCTCGTGAGATTGTTGAAGAGGATAAGCTAGAGAAACCTCATGATAATGCAATTGGACATGCATGCTTATATGCCAAACGATCCCAAGAAATCTTAGAATGCTTGATCACAATATGCCCAAAGTCATTAGGTGAGAGAGTTAATCCTTTGATTCCATGCTCGATGCCTAATGCCAAGTATGATATGCACTCGATTCCCAATGTTCGAATGTGAACCGTAGTGTACCCTTGAGTAGTTCGATTCTAGATCACCAATGCTAAGAGAGAGAACTCAAAGATGCCTTCTAGAGTACTAATCTCGACTCTAGTTTTAAGAAAGTGAATCTTAGTGCACCGCATGTAGTTCAGATCCCAAAGACATCTAAACAGTGGTGCAAAGAGTAGTAAAACAAACTAATGTTCCCATTCCTCTACAGAGTAATCATGTGACATTAAAGGGAGCAGGTCAAAGTCTCAAGACAATACAAGGAATGATAGGACCTCGCAAGCTAAGAATGTGCACCGAAAAGAGTAAAAGAACAATCTAGGAACTTTAAGTTTGAATCGAATAAAACGAATCGTGTTGATTCTAGTATTTGCCATAGGCGCATCG
This sequence comes from Chrysanthemum lavandulifolium, assembly GCA_022545495.1. Lineage (NCBI taxonomy): Eukaryota > Viridiplantae > Streptophyta > Magnoliopsida > Asterales > Asteraceae > Chrysanthemum > Chrysanthemum lavandulifolium. The sequence goes on along the minus strand of CM040242.1, from coordinate 77,978,991 downwards.
TAATTAATTCAATTCGATACTATTTGCAAACCTTGTACCGATGATCGCTTGAATTCGCTTTCTAATCATGGATGTGATGTTAATGTTCGCCTAATGATGTTAATTGTCCGCTTAATTTTGTTAATGCTAAAATTCATGCTAAGAAGGCTAAAAGGCAAAACGAAAGAAAGTTAGAAAACAAAGGAAACCCACAGAAGAACATTCAAGAAAATAGGCTTCTATTGGATACCGTTGGTCATAAGACTAATCGATAATGCCCACTAGAAAATGGATGCCCACCGGTAGAACTATTCCTTTAAGAAGTGATCACACCGTGAATGTGGCTAATACGACACTAGTATCGCATCTATTCACAATGATTCCATTGCCTCACTTTCTCGATATGAATGCTTCTATTTCGATGCGGGTGGTCCAACCATTGTAACTAACCAAATGGAACCCATTCTTGCATGGGGATCCCAATTATCCGCTTATCCATTCTTGTCTGTGTTCAACCGCAGATCGCTCAAATCGCTCGTGGTACCGGACTCAGTCGCTCCAAGCATATGACCGAGACCGGTCATGCTCATGAACTTCGTGAGCAAATTCATCGGACTGTTAGATTTGGTAATGATCACTTGGTGCTATTATGGGTTATGGAGATTATGTTGTTGGTGATAGTGTCATCTCTAGAGTGTATTATGTGGAAGGTTTAGGTCATAACTGCTCTCTGTTGGTCAATTCGTGATTCGATCTAGAAGTAGCCTTGAAAACATACCGCTTTGTTAGAGATCTTAATGGTAAGGAACTGTTAAAAGGAACTCGTGGCTCAAATCTTTACACCATCTCTATCGATGACATGATGAGGGCCTCACCAATCGCTTGTTATCAAAGGCTTCAAAACAAAGTCATGGTTATGGCATCGCTCTCAATCACTTGAACTTCGGCACCATCAACGATCTTTCCGTAAAGGACTTAGTTGTAGGTTTACCTAGACTAAAGTATGAAAAGGATCATCTTTGTTCAAGATGTCAATTGGGAAAAGCAAGAAGTATGCCCATAAACCCAAACCTACTAACTCGTCACGTAAGTTCTTCATATGATTCATATGGATTTATGTGGACCAATGAGGGTGCGAATATCTTTGGGAAGAAATATGTGTTAGTTGTGGTTGATGATTACTCTAGATTCACCGGTCAAGTTCTTAAGGACAAAGGATGAAACTCCCGATATCATCATCAAACTCATCAAACAAACCGCAGTTCGACTAAACAAAACCGCCGAATTATCGTAATGGACAATGGAACCGAGTTTGTCAACAAACAACTTAGTGAATTCTATGAAAGCGTTGGAATCACCATCAAAGAAGTGTTCCACGAACCCCTCAACATAACGGTGTAGTTGAAAGACGAAATCGTACTCTTGTTGAAGCCGCTAGAACAATGCCGATCTACTCAAAGGTTCCAATGTTTCTCTGGGTCAAGCAATTGCCACCGCATGCTACACACAAAATCGCTCCTCGATTCACACTATTCATGGAAAACTCCATATGAACTTATCCACAACAGAAAACCTAATCTATCTTTCCTTCGTGTGTTTGGTGCCTTGTGCTATCCAACTAATGAGGGTCAAGACTTGGGCAAACTTAGGGCTAAAGTCGACATTGGAGTATTTGTAGGATATGCACCAAACAAAAGGGATACCGAATCTACAACAAAAGAACCCGAAATATCATGGAAACAATTCACGTTACGCTTGATGAGTCGACCGGTCAAATGGCTCCTGGACACTCCACCAGACCCGCACTTCAAAACAGTCCCATTGGTTCATCCCTTGTTCCAAACTCCTCTCAAGAAACTCCATATGTACCTCCATCCAAGATGATGTAAAGAAATTGTTTGATCCTATGTTTGATGAACTGATGATTCAATTACTAATGAGGTGATGATTCCACAACAGAGGATGCTCATATTCCGTTGAATGAAGTCAATCCTCGCCTCAATATCTTTAAGTCAAGAAGCACCACACGATCCTTCGCCTCATCAACAAATCATCATTCTTCAAATGTACATCATGGAAATGTTTCGCATCAATGATGAAGTTAATCCTTTGCGACTCCTCAAGATGCTCCATTTGAAAACATATTTGCTACTCCCGAATCATCATCGAACCATCTTCTTCGGAGACATCGACTCGCCTACCTCGGCCTCAACAACCGCCACATGAACACCTCGTAAAATGGACTCACGATCACCCCTTAGACAACATCATTGGAAATCCTCTCGTCTGTATCAACCCGAAACAACTCGCAACCGATGCCTTATGGTGCTTCTTCAACTCCGTACTATCTAAGATCGAACCAAAAGATGTTAAACCGCCATGAATGAAGATAGTCGGTTCAATGCCATGCAAGATGAAATTCATGAGTTTGATCGTCTTGATGTATGGGAGTTAGTACCGCCCAGATCGTGCTATGATTATAGCTCTAAAATGGATCTTCAAAGTAAAACTTGATGAGCATGGTGATGTGTTGAAGAACAAGGCTCGATTAGTTGCTAAAGGATATCGTCAAGAGGAGGGTATAGACTTTGAAGAATCTTTTGCTCCAGCTTGCTCGAATCGAGGCAATCGTAATCTTTCCGCTAATGCCGCTAGTAAGAACATGGTAGTATATCGATGGATGTAAAGACGGCATTTCGAACGGAGATCTTAAAGAAGTCGCTCACGCCGCCAACTCAAGGATTTGTGAATCAAGAGCATCCTACTCACGCTTATCGTTTGAAGAAGGCTCTTTACGGTTTAAAGCAAGCTCCAAGGGCATGGTATGATACATCACAAAGTTTCTTCTATCAACCGGATTCATCAAAGGAGCATTGATCCTACATTGTTCACCGTGAAGTCGCAAACATTTAATTCATGTTCAAATTTATGTTGATGATATTATTTTGCCTCGATGCACCCAATGGAATGTGATCGGTTTTCAAATGAAATGAGTTCAAAGTTTCAAATGTCAATGATGGGACAAATGTCATTTTTCTTGGGATTACAAATTTCACAAAGTCCCGGAGGCATTTTCATAAATCAATCTAAATATGCAATGAGATTTTAAAGAAATTTGGATTTGATTCAAGTGACCTGTTGACACCCCATGATTGACCGAACCAAACTAGATGAGGACCTCTCGTGGATCATGATTGACCAAACGAAATATCGGAGTATGATTGGATCCTCGATGTATCTCACCGCTAGTAGACCGACATCTTGTTCATTGTTTGCATGTGTGCTAGATACCGTGCTAAGCCTACTAAAAGCACCTTGAAGCGCTTAAACGGGTCTTCGGTATTCCAAGGAACCATCAATATGGGTCTTTGGTACCAAGGACACCGGTATGTCACTAACGGCCTATGCGATGCCGACCATGCAGTTGTCAAGATACACGTCAAGCACGTCGGAGGTGCTCGCTTTTGGGTGATAAGCTTGTGAGTCGGTCTTCAAAGAAGCAAATGAGTACTTCTATTTCCTCTACGAGGTTGAATACATAGCCATGTCATCTTGTTGTGCTCAAATCTTATGGATGAGATCTCAATTATCCGACTATGGCTTTGAATTCAACAAAATCCTCTCAGATCGTGATAATAAAAGTGCTATTGCTCTCTCATGCAACAACGCTCAACACTCAAGAGCAAAGCATATCGACATTCGACATCATTTCATCGGGAACAAGTGGAAAAAGGTGTGGTGGAACTATATTTTGTGAGGTCTCGAATATCGCTAGCGACATCTTCACCAAAGCTCTTCCAAGAGAACGTTTTGAGTTTATTCTTCCACGACTTGGTTTGAAAAGCCTTCAACCGAAACTCTCAAACGCCTTCGTGAGGAAGACGAGGAGTAAAGGTCTATCTTCATCTATCTCTTGTAAATATTTATTTGAAAACAAAATACAAAATTATAAAACCTTCAAAAATCAAATAGAAAAATATAAAACTTTCAAAATCCATAAAATTTGAAAAATTCAAAAATCTTCAAAAATATTGTCATTTTGTCATGTTTTCTTTTCCGGTTCGATTATATCTACGGTTTTGTCTTTGTCATTCAAAGAATGACACGGACTTTAGATGTTGTTCAATTTAAATATATATATATATATATATATATATATATATATATATATATATATATATATATATATATATATATATATATATATATATATATATATATAAATATATATATATATATATATATATATATATATATATATTGAGAAAAATGGTTTATTGTCATTTTCGTGCAATAACCCGGTTTTAAAAGAAAGAACGAGCCATGTTTTATCATGTTTTCAAAATTCCATGCTCGATTCTATAAACATTTATCTCCGAAAACTAAATGCTTTGAAAAATAACTCAATCTCTATTTTGATAATCATCGGGACTTATTTGTCAAAATCTCTATCTCTCAATCAACAACCTATGTCATTGATTGAGGGGGAGAATGATTTCAATCAAATTAAAAGTTATTTGGCATTAAATTGTTTTCAAAAGATGTACATGCATGTTTTATCAATGGAGTCGATCCTTATCAGTTCAAACGCTTTCATAATCAAGTCACAATTCTCCTTAAATGCTTTCAAAATCAATTTAAATCTATAAGAGATCACAAATCTCAAATGATTTGATAATTGTGATCGGGGGAGAATGTGTGATTTAAATTGGATTTAAACTGATAATTCGGTAAATGGTTTTATAAGGATGTACATGCCGTCCTTCCCACATGTGACAAACGATTTCAAATTTTCCATGCACATGTTAAGGGGAGCATCTATCTTAAACCTATGATTTGAAATGTGATCAACTTATCTCATGTGCAGTTTCCTCTAGTATGTGCAAAACTCTCTTCAAACCCCGAGGCACATATTGAGGGGAGCAAATTTATGGAAACCTCATCCTTCCCGGAAATGCTCTATCTACTTGATTTGATGTGGGAAGTGATGTTGATATCTTTAGAAAATGGTAATCAAAGAAGTTAATTCTTTCTCTTGCCTCCGTGCAAAACATTTTCAAATACTTGATGCACATGTTGAGGGGAGTTCTCGTTTAAAATTATCAAAACAATTCGTGTACAAAATGCTTTGATATATCACAAGTATCCGAATTGATTTTCAAATGGTTTTCAATTGGATCCAATGGCGGATGAACAATACCAAATTGACCGACCAACTTTACTTTATGTACGGTGATATAAGGATGATAAGGTTAGGTATGTGTTCCCATGATCCGCCGTAATCGGAGGGATCTACCTAGGACAATCCACTAGTTAGTGTAGAAGTCCTTAGGTATGATGATAAAAGGAGAAAATGAGATATGGGAAGAGTGCGGACTAAGACCGAGCTAGTAATCGAATAAACCCAACAAGGTAATAGCTATGAAGTCTCGGTAAGCATCAAGGGGTTGAAGAATTAAAAGAATTGAATGAGGAAAGGGTGAAAACAAATAGCCTCCATTTATTCAACCTTAGGCGTAAACCGGGTTCAATTCATATGCTACCGATGGTAACATCGGTATTGAAGACAAGACGTCATGGACCCAAAGGACGACCGCACTTCAACTTTCCAAACCACTCAAGTTCCTCTTAAAAGGACTTGTTTCATTCTCACGGGAACCGACATTATCTATCGACTTTCTCTTAGAGATTGTTGATATTGAAGAAGGAGACCTCTCCCTAGTCTCCGTTATAGGATCCAAATATGCACTAATTGAGTCTAGAGCCACGAGATCATCAATAAATCTCATTAGGACACTTTCAATGAAGACTCTCTGCTTCACACAATGTGGAAAGAGAGATTATATCTTGAGTCCCACGCATTATCCTTGTGGTATTGCTGTAACGTCCGAGTGATGTGTATACATATTCACAATGAAGATGGAAAGCCTTCGAGCCAACATCAAACAAGCTCCCGGTAGGTGGCATGTGAGATCTATTATATGGATCAACCATGTGACAACCGAATGAAACAATGGGGCGATTCAATCTCTTGAATCAATCTCGTTCAGTTATGGATTGACGGATACCTTTGAAAACCGGTCTTTGTGCTTAAAACTCTTTTCGTTAGCACATCGACCGTGTACTCATTTTTCAAACCAAAAGGTGTTTTATGATTGACAATTGATTTTCAATAAAACCTTCGTTGTATTGCAAAACAATTTCTATTGAGCAATACACGATTGTTTTCAAATCTCTTTTCATCAATCGCTGGACTTAAAATTACCGGTTCACTCACTCCGTGTTGTCTTCTTTGAGATGTTCCGTTTGAGAACAACTAGAGCAACAAAAAACCTCGTCAAGGAAATTCTTCGAATTATACCGATCACAGCAAGACATGTATCGATCAACGGGAACCGTGGGCGTGTACCTCAATTCAACGAAGTGATCAAAGACACTTTCGTGCGATTTATTGTTAATCGTTGTATGCGGTACACCCGACGCTTGCGGTGATCGTAATGAAGCGGTCAATCCACACCCGCATGCTCACTTAACACAATCAACTCAAAGAAATCATGATTAGTGCATCAATGACTCGATATTTTCACTCCAAGCTTCGCTACGCCGCCAATATCATGATTCAACAAAAGCTTCCGCTACTCGATGAGAAGATTTCATGATCCGTAATGTGAGCATGTCGGTCCTAAAGTCACAACATCACAAAGGATGTCACAGAGATTTTTGATAGCTGATGATCTCAAATGCTGGCTCAAATTTATTATCACATGGATCAGTAAAAGACCTCCACTTGGAATATCCAAACATGCAATGTGAAGAATCAATGACTACGAGCTTAGGAGCAAAGGACTACATCAAGAATACAAGATCAATTGTTAATGTAATATCTATTTGTATTCTATGTAATTTTGGTACATGATTGAGGTGACCTCCTTGGGGAGATTGTTAGGAATTAGAAATTCCGGTAGTAAAGAGTCGGTCACCTCAAGTATATGTAATCGTTAGAAAGCTCGTAGTCGTAGTTCTTTAAGTTAAGTAGTAATTTAGTTAAGTAACACCGTGGAGGACCACACCCGACGATTTATGTCTTAAATACCCATCAGTATGCCTTTCGATCCAAACCTCTAACTTTCTCTCTAGAATTCCATCTATATGCTGTGTTATGGTTTGATTGTATGTAAAAGATATCTTATAAATACAAAATAATATACCATTTAAGATAGCCAAGGTTTTCCCAGTAATGAAGTAAACAATCATAATAATATCTTTCACTTTCTCTTCACTAAGTTCCCTGCGGCAAACCTCTAACTTTCTCTCTATTGCAATTCCACTCTAAACATATTGATCATTACATCTTGTGTTATGGTTTGATGTAGATCAAAGTCATTGTAAAGATGTGTAGATAAAAGTTTTCATATAACTTTATAGATATAGGATAATGTGATGTGAGTTTTGTTGGGAAGATAACCCCAAGACCAATGGTGTGCAACATACGTTGTGGGTCCCAACTTTTGATTTTATTATTCTTTTATCACTAGTTTTTATAGGTTTTTAATTTAACCGTTATTTTTGCAATAATACATTTTAGCTCCAATCCTTTTTAGATTTAATCTCACATTTTTAGGTTGAAATACATATTTTAGCCTACTTTATATTTTCAAAATATCATTACAAGGTATCTTACTTTATAAAAATGTTGTAATAACTTGTATTTTGTGAATTGTCGTAAAATGCATGAAAGCTCGATGGTTGTGAATAAATAAAAAAGACAAATAATATTTAGACTAGAAATAGATTAGCAAGTTGTTATTTGATCAATATCAAAGAGTAATGCATGATGAAATTATTGTTTGCTAATTTTACGAGTCTTGAATTTTCGTAGTTAAGAGAACATTTTAACTACAGACACGACCACCAATTCCTACAAACGGCCACAAATAACTAAAACCTAAAACAAAGTACATCAAACGATAGTATTTCATATTTATGTGATTAAATGTCTATTTTTTAATTTTTAATTTTATTTTGAGATCGGTACAAAGTACAAAACAAATGTTTATTTTGTGTTTTAACGGATCAAAATGTTTTAAGCGGATATAAATGATATTTGAGTAGTGAAAATATATATATTTTTTGAAATATAAAAGTACAAATTTATTTTGTGAGGAAAGTAGTATAAAAACTGCAAAACGAATTTGTAATACCACAAAGGAGGAATGTTACATGATTGCACAAATTCGGGCTTTTTACTCACGAGACACATTCCACTTTTAAACCGTGTCAAAACAAATCCAAATACGACTTTTATTACATTCTCTTTCTCATATCCATATTTTTGTATTTATCCCAAAAAAAGAAAACATCATTTTCCCAAAATATAATATCATCACCAACACCCAAACAAACCCAAATTCAATTCCTAGCTCACATCTTGTGATCCTTAAACACACACACACTAATAATCCACATATTCAACTAATCACTTCCCTCATAGGTATTCATCAATTTTTCAATTTCATTCAGTTTTGACTTTTCAATTTGACTTTTTTTAAGGTTTCGTTTGCAATTGGTTTGATTTAGTGGATGTGATTATGAATTGATGATCTGGGTCTGTATTGATTGGTGTCAATTTGGTAATTTTGGTGGTTAATTGGATTCTTGATGACTAATTTAGTTTCCCCCAAATTGTGGCAATTTTGACCCAATGGGTCAATAAATTTGATTGTTTTGATTTGTGATATGGTATGGGTATTTGGTGTATTGAATTAGTTTTAATATATATTAGGGTCTAAAGGTTGGTACTTTATTAGTACTATCATATAAAGGGCAAATCATAAAAGTGCTAAACTTTAGGTCAATTTGAATTATAGGTATTTAACTTTTTCTTTTCAATTTATGGTATCGAAGTTAATTTTTTGTGTAATGTAAGGTTTTTTCGACTGTTTGAAAAGGTTACCGGTCATAATTTTAGCCGAAATAACTTTTCAATGCCCAACTTGAATGATGCACCACATTAACTTACCATTTTAGCTAAAAACTTGACTGATAACATCTTTAAAAAAGTTGAAAATAACTTACGTTGCACACAAAATGAAGACTTCGATGCCGTAAGCTGAGAAAAAAAGAAGTTAAATACCCTGAATTCAGATTGACCTAAAATTTAGTACCTTTTGGTACGATTTTCTATAAAAAAGATGTGCTTTTGGAGTGAATGATTTTAATAAATGAGCTAGTGCGGTGCAATGTGGTTGAAGTTTATGGTTCTATATAGTTTGTGGATGGGTAATGCGTGTTAATTTTTTGTAGATGGAAGATCATTTAATTGAACGCGTTGATGAGCCTGTGGCACCACAGGAGGTGGTGGCTCCAAAGGCTTCTAGTAGCCGTGCTGTTGGAGAGGCGAATGATACAAAGGAAGGTGAACAGTATGATGTGTCTAATGAGGAAGAGCCGTTGATTCAGTCTATTGAGTGTCGTATTTGTCAAGAAGAGGATAGTGTTAAAAATCTTGAAGTTCCTTGTGCTTGCAGTGGCAGCCTCAAGGTAGTTTTCTTTGTTGTTTTGTTAATATATATGCTTGTATTCGTAGTTATTGTCAAATTGGCCTTATGAGTTACTTGTTGCTTACTTGTGTGTAATGTGAATGGGGAAATAACGCATTAACATTCCGTCAGTCGTATGGGTTAAAAAAGGGACCTATAGTCGTCTTTGAGTTTGGCCAACATGTTTATTTTCTAAACTCTAAAGCATGCTTTTTGTATCTGCAGTATGCTCATAGGAAATGTGTACAGCGATGGTGCAATGAGAAAAGAGATACAATATGTGAAATCTGTCATCAGGTACATCAATGCCTACTTTATTTTTGTATTTTCTGCCATGTCCTCTCTCTTTAATTGCGCTGTAATTATAAGATGTTATATTTTGTACTAAATTGTGTATAAACCCACCTATGACCTGATTCTTTTTGAGCTTATTGACTTGTTATTTGCTGTGGTTATATGCATTCCGAGCTCTTAGACAATAATAATCATGTTTACCTAAAAATGTGTATTTCAAATATGTTCTCGCTTTGTTATAACCATACTCCATTAGTGACCAGGAATGTCATGTTTAGGTTGTTGTTTCATCGTTATTGGATTTCATGAAGTCAATCTATTAGCAGGTATATATATGTCATGTGTTTGTGATTAAGCTAACATCGATGCCTTCTTTTATTATTGGAGTATAATTATAAGATGTTAGTTCTGTACTAAATTGTGTAAACGGACCATGACCAGACTCTTTCAGCTTATTGACTTGTTATACCTTATAGTCATCTGCAATCTAAGCCTTTTGACCACAAATATAATGTTTACGTCCTAGTCTATTTTTTTGGTTATAACAGATATTTATGTGCTTCTATTTTCATGTTTAACTTTCTGTACTTGCACTGAAATGTGTATTGCGTACATCTTTATGTGTCTTAAAACGTCATCGTATTAATGCCACTTGACCAGGAATATCATCTAAAGACAACATTGAAATGTTTTTTTTGTTGTAATTGAATTTATAAGGCGTCAGTTTATTAGCAAATGAATTTACGTGTTTGTGATCTGAGTTCTCATATCTTCATGATGCTCTGATGAGTAGCATTTGTAAGATGTGCATAACTCTCTAAGGCCAATCGGTATCCAGGTGTAACTTGGATTACCAACCTTCTGCTTGTGGGTTCAAGTCCTTTTTGGACAAAGGTGTAGATTAGTTGGGTCAAGGATGTGTGATTTTATATGCTTTCCTGATGATATCATTGTTGTGACATGTATAAATTGCTGACTAGCTGGAACAATCTTCATTTCACAGGCTTATAAACCTGGTTACACTGCTCCTCCACCTCAGTCCGACGAAACTGTCATTGATATTAGGCATGTTGCTCTCTTCCTGCTTCTTAATTGTCTTATGAAAATTACATTACATAATTTATTTAATTTCCAATGAAATATAGTACTTTTCTTTTGGAACATTTTCAAAGTAATATCATCTATTTACCTGATATCATCATTCAGATAACTTGATGGTTTATTATAGACTGTTTTATATTATTTGTCATGTCAAACATGTTTCTTGTATTACTTTGATAAACCATTTCAACTTTCTAGTAACTCATCTAATAGTGTTTTCCTTACAGTGGAAATTGGACTCTTGCTGGTACTCCTTTAGACTTGAATGATCCTCGGGTTTTAGCTATGGCGGCTGCTGAACGTCGTCTTCTTGAGACAGACTATGATGAATATGAAGATAACAGTGCCAGTGGAGCTTCCTTATGTCGCTCAGTTGCTATCATAGTATGTTATTGCTATCTCTTTCATGACAATAATCAAATTTTCTGTTAATGTAATTTAACCACTTTAGTCATGTAGGATTGGTTATGTAATTTAACCACTTTAGTCATGTAGGATTGGTTATCTCATTCTTAACCTTATTGCATTTATTGTGGATTTATTTTGGGCAGTTGATGGCTCTTCTGCTGCTAAGGCATGCTCTCACTATCGGAGATGGTGATAGTGATGACGATGATGACCCCACCACCTTTTTTGCTGTAAGTGGATTTTCTAAAAAGTTCTCTTTTTTGGTAATCCCATACGTCTAATAATACTGGCTATCTAAAAAAGATGCATTTCCGATATTTTGTTAAGTTGTATTTTGGTTGGCAGTTATTCATGCTTCGGGCAGCTGGGTTTCTTCTACCTTGCTACATAATGCTTTGGGGAATCAGTATCTTGCAGCGTCGTAGGCAAGCACAGGTAAAACACAATAGCGCTAATCATGCATTTATTCTGAGGTGATTACAAATTACAATTTGGCAGTCATGTAATGGATCAAAATGGCTCTGGTTAAACGGGTGGTTTTTGTACTTGTCAAAATTTGGCCGGGTTGACCCGATATATCTTCAGTCCACAGTTTTTGGCTTTATTTTTTGATCTAAACCATAGTGTTAAGTAGGGCTGAGCAAACCACCCGAACGAACCGGACCGACCGAGACCGGAGGTCCTCGGTCTCGGCTTTTGGGCTAATTCGGTCTCGGTCTTGGTCGGTCCGGTCCGGACCACAAACCGACTATTTTGCCTTGTTGGACCGGACCGACCGACTGACGGACCGACCGAGACGGACCGGACCGGACTGACCACATTCGGTCCGGTCCTCGGTCTCGGCGTTGGGCTAATCGGTCTCGGTCTTGGTCGGTCCGTCCTGGACCGATGCTCAGCCCTAGTGTTAAGTATGATTACAAAAGTAATTTTATGCATGAATAACATACTTTGGGCGACTTTGGACCTCGTTGACCCATCTCCTTTGAAGCTACTATTTTATAACTGTACCTAAACCATTCACAAGTAAGGGAGCGAAATTGTCGTTTTTTATTTCTAATCTTCATTTACAAATTTACTTCTTCAGTTTACATATAATATTTATATAATCCAGTATACATATTATCATGTTTTTCGCTACTTGAATTGATGAACAGGAAGTGGAAACATTAGCAGCATCAGATGTTGCATTTATGATTCAAGCAGGACAACATAGAGGCTTGCAGGTCACCATTGCACCTGGACCCGCACCTGCACCCAGCATGTCATCAACACCTACACCTACAGCCACACAAGTACCCGTGGTAATCCCTAGTACGCACCAGCCACTTCAATAGTATACAGTTATACACAGAAACGTAACATTCCTGTTATGCCTTAATTATTATCATCGTGAAATTTGAGAGGTTATAGTAGGCCTTGTGTGTTCCGGCAGCCATTGTGTCCTAAAAGCTTTTACGAGCTAAATTCTTTCCGTATTGAGTTTGTACATCAACTATCTGTATTTGTACATATTTTATGGCTGTGGCGACTATTTTGTACTTCTTATCTTGTAACACTATATAATAAGATTCATAAAATGTAAAAATAAATGGGACCCAAGAAAACAAATGGTTATAGGGAAAGAAAGAAAAGCATAAAGCACGAATAAGCACAAAAAACAAAGACTGGTTTATGAATGCATGGATATAAGTGCTTGGAATACTAAAGTTGGGTTTATAAGAGCATAAAGCAAACTCTTGGTGTTATTTTTTGTTAGATGTTTCTATTCTCATAACTTTTCCTTTATTTGGCTTTCTTGCATCTGTAGCAATCTACAATTACTTTAGCAGTTGCCCAATTTAAATTTTCATCACATGTTTTTTAAATTTTTTTCAATTTTCCTTGCATGTTTAGCAAAATTTTAAATTTATATCCCTTGTTTGACATAATGTACTTGTATTTTGCAAAATTCTGTAAATGTGCTAGTAGTCCAGCATGGAAGGAAAGATTGAGAATTGAGAGATAAGACATGAAACTAGTCATTCTTAACTATGTTTTTAAACATAGAAAATTGGTTTCCGTGGGGGGTTTTTTTTTTTTTTTTGCGTTTCAGATATGAGTATCTTATTATTGCAACTCGAAGTTGCAAAATGCTTTGTAGCTAGTTTCTAATGTTTCAGTGTATATATTCAAAATTGTCACTTTAGATAACTTCGTGCTTCTACGAACGTTATCGAAGTGTATAGTAATTATGACTATTTAACGCGTCTTTTAACTTAATTTTCACCCCATTGTTAGCACGTCTAAACACTATCTTGCACATTTAACAATCCTATTTGGATAGCAACATCACAACACCATCTTCAATACAAAAATATAAACACCCTCCAAAGTTACACATATCTTTAGTGCTTTCACTTACTTTACATAGAAGTTGAGATCAATAGTGAAGATGACATAACTAGAGAGAACAAATTCTATAAAGATTCTAAGAGTGATGCTCCAATTTACTTTTCATTCAAACCTGTCAGAGTCTTCTAAAGAACATCCCCTTGATATGCATCTCTTTTTTGCTTCTATTGCACATTAATACTTATGATTGAAGTGAATCTACTTCTTTGCTTTTTCTACCTTTAGTTTCATCCAAATCTCATAAAACATCAAATTCTGCCTTATTTGTAACAGTCACATTCCATAAACAAACACCATCATCTCTCATCTCTGTATCTAGCCATGGGGATTGCTAATTACAAGATGGTGACAATGATTGTTGTTTGTGTTGTGTTTCTATCCACACAATCACAGACGGTTTCTGCACTTGGAAGCATTGGTCTTGCTTTGAGATGGGGAGAAGGAAGATTGTTTTCAAGGAATTCACGTCTTTTGAAAGACGTTAAAGTTGAAGAACTCGACACAAAGTTGAATATTGCACCAACACCGGCTATGATGTTTGATCCAAATCAGTCTAACAAAAGGAGAATTCGAAGAGGATCAGACCCTATTCATAATACAAGATGAAAGATTATCATCCGCAGGAAAATGGGTCATAGCTCACAAGTTGTTTTATAGGTTCGTTTGAGTTCTATAGTTTTGTTTCATCGAAAATTTGTCTCTCCCCCTCTTGTTCATTCTAAAATCATAGTTAATTACAAAGTGTAGACTGTATTATTTTTTCTTTCTTATTTGTTCTTTAGAGTAACTTACTATCTTTGGCATTTCCAACTTTGCAATCTGTCTCTATACATGGACATACATATGTATATATACTCATATGCAACAGGCTGCATCAATGAAAATATGAAACTACACTATCTAAATGGATGTGTTCTTCGGTGGTATTTGATGTTGCGTTTTGCATGTGATTATGTTATATGAGATGGGTTGGATGAGATAGTGTGTTTGGATATGATTTTTCTTCTTGAAGTTTTGATATCATATAGATAGATCAAGTTTCTTATTGTTCTGAAAATTCCGAAGATCTTAAAGATTTACACATGATGGTAATCGGCTTTATTAACTACTCTGTACTTTTCATGCTCAACATGCTTTCGAGCAGCCCGTCTACTATCTCTAGACCTGCACATTTGAATTCACTAATTTGGAGTTGTATACTTGTATCATGTCTTGACAGGGCTTGGACCCTGTAATTTCTTAAACCTTCACACAAATTGTCATCACTTTCCACACTTGAACTGAACGAACCCTCTTCATCTTCATCTTATTCATTGTCACCATCATCACCGTCCCACTGATACTCCTTTTCTTTGGAACTACACGACATCTTTTACTTCCGTTCTTTTCGTTTTGCTAAGTACTTGTCATCTTCATATAAAAAAAAGAGCATGTACAAATAATTTGTCTGAAACCGTTATTCTTGCTAAGTTCTTTTATTTTCTTGCATTTTGACATGTACAATGGAAGTCAATATATATTAAATATATTGATTATTAGGATCCATCTGAAACATATCAACAATAGTTATGCGTCTTACTAGAATGAAACTCCATGAGAATCACCATCTGAACGTTCTTTTACAAAATGCGAAAGAGGAATACCGTGTTTATAGCTAGTCATCGACATGGGTAGCTTTGGATATCATCTTGCTGCACAATTTAGCATATTTTAGCTTTTTGAGTAAAGGGTTTCCCGTAAATGTAGTTAACTTAGGGAATGTTTTTTTACTTTTTATTTTTTAGGAAATGAGCGAAGTGCGTTTGTATTTTTCCTCTTATGTCTGCGGTAGGGAAGAGGAAATGAACGAAATGCATTTGTTTCTTTTTTTCTATTATGTATGCAAGCGGAAAGAGAAAGTGAAAGAAGTGTGCTTGTTTATTTTTAGATATAAAAGACAAAAATGATTTATTTTATTTTATTATTATTATTTTTTTAGATATTCTTTTTGTATGATTATCATTTCCTATATCTTAAAGATTTAATATCCACCTATTTCTAGCTGACATAGTTTTGTAGATTAGTCATAAAACATTTGAAAAAAAAAAATAAAAAAAATGCAACCCTACTGTTTAGTGTTTATTTGCAACAAAATCTATGACAATGGTTGGAAAAGTCAACAATTATTTAGGAATAATCGGTACATCAACATGAAGATCGTGTAAAGCTTTTAAGGTGAATGATATAGGCGGTAATAAGCCAGTTTACTGATGAATGAGTTAAAAAAGGTTGTGTTTTATCTCTAACGAGTAAAACATAATGCTTATAAATGAAAACATGTCAAATGGGTTGAAAGTTGCCTAAAGTGTATTTATAATGCATAAAACCTCCTATATCATTACATTTTTTTATTACCATACTATTATTGAAATAATTCATTTTTGTGATCATAATTGACGTGCTGATTATTAATTAACTTCGAACAATAGTTGAAGCAAGCCCGACGAGTCCCATACAAAAAACTAACCATTTTAGCCCGCTACCTAACCCAACCATTTTGCCACATCAATGGAACATAGGTAGATAGTAGATACCCATGTGATGCAACCCACCTGAAACGTACAAATAAAGTTTTAAACAAATTTACTAATCGTCAAGGCTACATAGAACAACCAATATGTCGACTGAAACTGCCACCAATCTCTTAGCCTTCGGCAAAGAACAGTAACCCAGTTGTCGTAATGCCATCCAGTCAACAAGAGGTATTGCATAAATGGAAAAACATCAAGGGAAATAGTAGCGATGATGAGTGTTGTTTCAAATGCAATGCAATGATATGGTAAACATGCCAAATCAAACCAACTGAAAATGGAAACTTGTCATATCAAAATAAAACATAAAAAAAATGGAAACTTATACATGAGCCTCAGCTCACATTCAACACAGAACATAAAAGATATTTGACCTCTAGTGAGTCAAAGGGTAGAACTAGCTACTTGATTAAAACCGAGCTTAAATGGGTCGAAAGTGACCCGTGATGTTTTTCAATGCTTTAAACCTCCTAAGCCGTATGAAAAAAAAATAACTAGTATTGTTTCCGTAGTCATATACTCATACCTAACACATATTTTAAAATTTCAAGAAAAAAAAGATAAAAGAATGTGTGCAGGTCAATCTGACCAAACCATGTTAAACTGAAACAGTAGTAACATGGATTTTTTCATTATTTATTAAGTTTATGTTTTCACTAGAGTTCGGGAAAAATATACAATTGATAAATCTTTCATATAGCAAAAATTTCCTTCTGTTGGCAGGTTATTTTACTTAAAGCTAGAACACCATCTCTTGCTTCAACTGAACCACAAAGATATTGAAAAACTGACATAATTGCATCGGCATTGTCTTATACATTATATTTTATTATAAAGTATGAATGATAAAGTTAGTGCCCAAATTTGTTAAATTTCTTTTGCATCCAATGGGGCCATGCACATCTTTTTAGCCACCTAATATGACCATAACAAGGACTTTAGAGCCATTAATCCACTATTAACGCAGGCTGAAATCATTCTAATTAGTGCACTTTTCTTACCAATCTCTGCTAGCAGCATCTGAAATCTCACAATTAATCAAAATGGCTGAACTCGTTCTTTCTGCCTTGCTCCCAATCGTTTTTGAGAAGCTAACATCTGTACTCGAGAACAAGATTGCTCGCTCTAATGAAATTGATTCCGAGCTGAAGAAATGGGAGAGGTCCTTATCCCATATCCGAGCTTTCCTTGATGATGCTTCTGAGAAGGAAGTGACCAACGTAGCTGTTAAACAGTGGCTCAATGGTCTCCAACATTTGGCTTACGACATAGATGATATTCTCGATGACATGGCAACGGATGCTATGCATCATGAAATTGTCAACGAGTCTGAAAGCATCCCCAGAAAGTTAAGAAAGCTGATCATCCCAACTTTTTTCACTCGTTTCTCAAGAAGTACTACGGTGGGCAGCAAGTTAGATGATATTACCACCACGTTACAAGAACTTATAGATGAAAAAAATAATCTTGGTTTGATTGTGAAAGATGGCCGGCAAAAAAGCAAGAATAGAAATTACCAGACTTCTTTGGTAGATGCACCTAGTATTGTTGGACGTGAAGGTGATAAGAGGGAATTACTCCAGAAGCTATTAGGTGATGAACCATGTAGCCAAAACTTTAGCATCGTGCCCATTGTTGGTATGGGTGGCATAGGAAAAACGACTTTAGCTAGACTTTTGTATGACGATCAGCAAGTGAAGGAACACTTTGAGCTCAAGGCATGGGTTTGTGTCTCTGATAACTTTGACAGCTTCAATATAAGTAAAGTCATATTTCAATCTATAGGTGGGGAAAATAAGGAATTTGCGGATCTAAATTTGCTTCAAGCAGCTCTTAAAAATCAACTTACAGGGAAACGATTTCTCCTTGTTTTGGATGATATATGGAGCGAAAAGCTGGAAGACTGGGAAACATTAGCTGCCCCATTCTCTGAGGTGGCTCATGGAAGCAAAATAATCATCACAACTCGAAAGCAACATTTGCTTAATAAGTTGGGCTATGATCATCCATACGATCTGAAGAAGCTGCCACATGATGATGCTTTATCGTTATTTGCTCAATATGCTTTAGGTGTAAAGAACTTTGATTTACATCTGGTGCTGAGACCGCATGGTGAAGGCATTGTTAGAAAATGCGGTGGCTTGCCTTTGGCTTTAAAAGCACTTGGAAGTTTATTAAGAACAAAAACAGATGAAGAAGATTGGAAGCAGCTGTTGAATAATCATATATGGATGTTAGAAGACGGAGGAGGTATTGTTCCGGCACTTAGACTAAGCTATCATGATCTTCCTGCACGTCTTAAGCAATTGTTTGCATACTGTTGCTTGATCCCCAAGGACCACGTGTTTGAGAAAGATGACTTGATATTGTTGTGGATGGCGGAAGGGTTTTTGCACAATTCAACTATAGAAAAATCAATGGAACGCTTGGGTGAGGAATGTTTTCAAGAGCTGTTGTCAAGGTCTTTTTTTCAACATGTGCCTCATGAAGAATCGTTGTTTGTGATGCATGACCTCATGAATGATTTAGCCACATATGTTGCTGGAGAATTTTTTGTGAGGTTAGACTTAGATGTGAAGAAGGATGTTACGAAGAAAGATTTCAAAAAGTTCCGTCATATGTCATTTGTTTGTGAGGAATATATGACTTACAACAAGTTCAAGGCATTCGAAAGAGCTAATAGTTTGAGAACGTTTTTTGCTATGCCCAATGTGATAAATAGCTGGCAGACATTCTACTTATCAAGTAAGATTCTAGTTGACATACTTCCCCAATTACCATTATTGAGGGTTCTAAGTTTGAGTAGATTAGATATAGTTGAGGTACCAGAGTGCGTTGGCAATATGAAGCACTTGCGATATCTTAACCTTTCTCGAACTAGCATCACAAATTTGCCAGAAAATGTATGCAATCTTTATAACTTACATACATTGATCGTTTCTGGCTGTTATGACTTGACTAAGTTGCCCGACAACTTCTTAAAACTTGAAAATTTGCGGCATTTTGACATCTGGGATACATTGCTTTGGAATATGATACCGATAGGGATTATTGAGTTGAAAAGCCTACAGACTCTCTCAACATCATTGTTGGAGGAAACAACACCTTTTTATATCTTGGCTAAGGAACTTAAAGAATTTCCAAAGGAAGATTCACATTCGTGGGCTGGAGAAAGTGCAAAGCGTAAGGGATATGCAGGAGGTGAATCTATCACAAAAGAGGGTTAGTGAGTTACATCTGGAATGGAGTAGCGTTTTTAATGATGCTCGAAATGAAACACTTGAGAATGAGGTCATGAATGTGCTTAAGCATCATAGTGATAATTTAAAAGATCTTTTAATTCAATCATATGGCGGTAAAGTATTTCCAAACTGGATTGGGGATCCCTCATTTCTTCTGTTGACTTGTGTTCGGATTAGCGAAGGTAGAAATTGTACGTTTCTACCACCACTTGGGCAACTGCCATCACTTAAGAAGTTGGTTATTGAATGTATGGCTGAGGTGAAAGTTGTTGGTGCAGAGTTCCTTGGGACAGGTATTGCATTTCCTAAACTTGAAAGTTTAAAGTTTCTAGATATGAGTGGGTGGGAGGTATGGTCAACAAATAGTGGTGTTGTTGATGCAGTGTTCCCACTCCTTCAAGAGATTCAAATAACAGGTTGTTGTAAATTGGTTGAAGTCTCTTTTGAAGCACTACCTTCGCTGAGGGTTTTACGTCTCAGTGGTTGTGGTGATGGTGTATTGACAAGTCTAATTCATGTAGCTTCATCAGTCACCACTTTGAATATTAATGGTATCACAGGACTTAGTGATGAGGTGTGGAGAGGTGTCATGGACTATCTTGGGGCAGCTGAAGAACTACGTATCGATATGTGTGATGACATAAGATACTTGTGGGAATCAGAAGCAAAGGCAAGTAAGGTTCTTGTGAATTTAAGGAAGTTGCATGTATACAATTGTTCAAAATTGGTGAGTTTAGGAGAGAAAGAGGATGATGGATGCAACCAACTAACATCTCTTAGGATTTTGGAATTAAGTAGTTGTGATAATCTTGAGCGTTGCAATATGCCAAACAACATTCAAGAACTGATTATATATCGATGTGATTCGATTGCATCTGTCTCCTTCCCAACAGGAGGGCACAGGCTCAAGTCACTCAAGATTATTGGATGTGAACAACTGCCGGATACAGAGCTTCCAAACACAAGCATGCCACTGGTGCTAGAGGTTGTACATATAGAGAGATGGAAAAATCTGCAATCAATCAATGAACTGACTTGTTTCATTCAACTCACCGAATTAATAATACAAGATTGTTCGAGTATAGAGTCATTTCCTGCTGCCGACTTGTCGAATCTCACCTCGTTAAAATATATGAGAATTGTGAAGTGTAAAAGTATGGATGTTGATTCGTTTGGGCTTTGGCCTCCTAAGTTGGCTTTCTTACAAATAGGGGGTTTGAAGAAGCCGATATCAAAGTTGGGACCACAGAACTTCCCAGCTTCTCTTGTTGACCTAATCCTATTAGGTGGATCGGTAGAAGAAGATGATGATGTGACTGGTGGAAGTAAGTTGTCTCATATGCTTCCTTCATCTCTTACTAAACTTGACTTATTGGAATTTAAGAAATTGGAAACAGTTTCAAAGGGACTCCAACACCTCACCTGCCTCCAACATCTCTACATTCATGACTGCCCAAAGATGAAAGATCTACCAGAAGAGTTGTTGCCTTCACTTTTGAGTTTGAGAATATGGCAATGCCCAGATGAATTGAAAGAAAAGACAAGTAGAAGAGGTTCTTATTGGCCCCTTATTTCCTATATCCCATATGTCGGCATAGACTAAAGGTATGCCGCTCTCTCTACTTTTTTCCTTTTACGTGATTTGCATACTCTCTTAATTGATTGACACACTCTAAATTAAAGTGTCTTGACATTTATAATGTGAGGGTATAAATGTCAAGACACTCTAATTTAGAGTGTCCCAATCAATTTGGAGAGTGTGCAAATCACCTTCCTTTACATATATCTTCTGCCTGTATTTAAAAAGGGGCGTTTGGCATTGCATTTTGAAGCTAGTTTTCATATTTAACGGGGTATTTGTTTAAGCTTATGTTTTCAGTTTATGAGCTTATATTTCCATAAACCCAAATTTTTGGCTTATTTTGAAACTTATTGCTATATCATAATAAGCTTTTGTAAGCCCATAAGTTTGGAAATAAGCCAGAAAAATTGGGCTTACGAAATATAAACCAATAAGAGATAAGCTCATTAACACAAAAATAAGCTTAAACAAACACCCCCTAATTAACTATTTAGGTCACTCATAATCTATTGCCGCAAAACTAATTAACTGATTACGTATGGTCATTTACTCTTAATAAATGGAACTCATGATAGTAATAATTTTAATAAGTTAAGAATATTTTGAAGAAATGTTTTAGTTATGTAAAGAAAGTTCAGTGAGGTAAGGTAAGGCATTAGCCATGTCAGCAGCCAGATGTGTTTACTTTTTCTACTTTTTGTTAGAGGTGGTTTGTTCATGTTTGCAGTGACTTGTATAATTAATAAGGCTAAAACTGACCCAGTAAAAGTAACATGTTCATGTTGGGTAAAACATATTCATTTAAGTAACAAATATTTAGTTCAACTTGATCAATCAATGTTTTGGGTTCTAACTCTGTGTTTTTACAGGATAGGTTTTCAAATTTCTGGAAGGGGTATCTGGTAAGCCAGTGAGCTGCTATAACCTGTTCTTACAGCTGAGGATGACAGACGCAAGTTGCCACT
This sequence comes from Chrysanthemum lavandulifolium, assembly GCA_022545495.1. Classification (NCBI taxonomy): domain Eukaryota; kingdom Viridiplantae; phylum Streptophyta; class Magnoliopsida; order Asterales; family Asteraceae; genus Chrysanthemum; species Chrysanthemum lavandulifolium. Next base: position 77,956,920 of record CM040242.1, on the reverse strand, counting down.
GTGAATGCCTCTGTCAATAATTGTAGAGAAGGAGTATTTTTTTGTATGAGTTAAATACAAGCCTTCCCCGTTTCTGCAATAGAACTGTTATTGGTTTAGGCTGTGTAGGACAGTTTCACTTTATGTCTCATTTGTAACAGTTATTGGTTTCAGTAACTGATTCACTTAATTTGCCTTTTTTGTCATCCATCAAGAATTCTGTAGTAATAATCAGATATATTTTGTGAGCATTTTGTATAAAGTTAATACTCAAACTGACACCTTTTTTTATGCGTGGTAAGCTGACTGTTATAGAACTTTAGCAAGTGGTCCATTAGCTTCCGAGGGTAGCATTTCAAATTGTGTAGCTGCTCATAAAGATTTGTTTCACTTAGGTGGTTCTGATGTGCAGGTTCCAAGTTTAGATTTTGGTTTCAAAAATATCCCACCCTCTGACAATTTACTCATTGATTTCAGCTTGAACTGTAATTAGTTAACTTCTGTTATGAATCGCTTTATGAGCAATGTTTCTAATTACAGTTGATACGAGTATCTTTTTCGATGAAAGATTAATGTGTAAATAAATGTTTAAGGAATTCTGTTTCTATGAAATCCAGCTAGAAATATAAGTATGGTTTTGACAATAGATAATGGTTGGCAATTCCAAAATAAATTAAAAAAAAAAACGAAATTATCCTACTTGACTTGATGAGTCTACAGAAACACAAGCGGAACAATACAAAACAATAGTTCATCATTGAGTAGTCATCGAAGCAAAGTCGTATGAAATATTCTTTAGATTTCTAACTTAATTAATCCCACGTACTTCATAGGTTACCATTTCCACTAAACTCACTCTGAATCCAAACATGGTAACACCTTAATAATTACTCCGTAATACAAACATTTGAAGATATCTACGTGATGAGACAAACATGTAAGATTGATACATACGAAACGTACATAAATATCCCTACAAGGATTATTCTAAGTTAGTGTTTGATAACAACTTAATGTGTATTAATTGAAAATTAGGTAAGTTAATTAAGTCATCAAATAGATCTTTGTTTAGTCTTAAAACTAACATGTGACATTCTAGAAAAACCATGAAGATGAGATACTACAATTAAGTTCCATCCCTTTTATTTTAATTTTACATGTTTACCTCTACCTTCTTTAAATTTATTTCAAATAAAAGGATATAACAAGAATTGTTATTAATTCGAGACACTTTATTCAAAGACATAAAACAAACAACCATTTATTCATCTACAAACATACATCATATATCTGTATGACATTTTAATTTAACGAGACTTAATAAATAAACTAAACAAACACGAAGTGTGATATTCATTGATACCGATGGATACATACGAAACATACATAAATATCCCAACAAGGATTATTCTAGATCTCGGCTTGAGCCCAATACAAATAATATATCGACCCAACCACATTTGTCGACTAACACTCCCTACAATTTGAGCGGGAGGACACCGAACACTTAAACCTGATGAAATTGTTCAAACAAAGTTGAAGGAAACCCTTTAGTGAAAATGTCCGCATACTGATAACGGGATGGTACATGAAGAACTCGAACCTGATCCAACAACCTAATCTCGAACAAAGTGAATATCTATCTCAATATGCTTTGTACGTTGATGCTGAGTCGGATTGGAGGACAAATAAACAACACTAACATTGTCACAATAGACAAGCGTAGCGGAGATAAAGGAGTATGCAACTCACGAAGTAGATTCCGTAACCAACAAGTCTCAACAACCGCATTTGCAACACCACGATAACCTACCTCAGCAGTAGACCGAAAAAGCGTAGGCTGACACTTAAAAGACCAGGATAGTAGGTTGTTGTCAAAAAAGACACAATAACCGGAAGTCGATCTTCGAGTAGTAGAATAAGCAACCAAAAAAGTAGTAGATGATGAAAACAACTCTATCCAATGATCTAAAGTACCACGAACATACCTCAAACCCGCTTAAGAGCCGAGAAATGTGGCTCCCGAGGATCATGCATATGTAGACAAACCTGTTGCACCGCATAAGAAATATCTGGACGAGTGAATGGAAGATACTAAAGAGCCCCGCAAGACTTCGATATAAAGTCGGATCAGAGACATGGGTTACCATCATCACCCAGTTTAGACTCTGATACCATGTAAGTGTGAAAGACGGTGAAAGGATCGAATGTTTTAGGCTCTAATACCACGTAAGTGTGATATTCATTTATACTAACTGATACATACGAAACATACATAAATATCCCCGCAAGGATTACTCTAGATCTCGGGTTTGAGCCCAATACAAATAATATATCGACCCAACTACATATATCGACTAACAAAAATACATATATGAGAAAACTCTAAATCAATTACTTTTTCGAACCTCAAATTGCTAGCTTATATAGAGAATAAATAAATTAAAATTCGCATAATTAATTTATCATAACAATTAACCATTCACGCGATTAAAATGCTTATTAAATGGATCTAGCGAAGTGTCTCATGCAGAATTATTTCTAAACTTACACATTAAAAAAATGGAAAAAAACTGCTTACAACTTTAAATTGTATCTAGAAAGACAGACAAGATGTCTAATTTAATCACTAAAATTCTATGCATAAATAACTAAAAGTTTCACATCTTTGTGTTGTATGTGTTAACTTTGTTCCACTTCCTACTATGATAAGTTTCTTGTAGCGATCCAAAGAAGTTGTAGGGCCAAATATTTAATCCAATTGTCTCTGAAAATATTTGAACATAAAACAACACGAGTTACTCTTTTATGAGAAGTAATGAGTGTTGTATAAAGCTTGATGAGCAACAAGCTTTAGAGACGTTGAAAACCAATCGAAGATATACTTTACCTCACCGATGCGGTATCGGTGAGTAAAGTACTGAGCTATAAACAACATTTGAGTCACTAAGATCGACAAAGTATCACTAACTCAATATATTCTCTCAAAAACAGACTTGAAATATAGGCGGAACTTTCTAAAAGTAAAAGTAAAAAATAAATACAATGAAGTCAAACAAGTAGAAGAGTGGTTGACAAAAGGTGAATAGTTGAATAAATTATTCACTAAATTACATTGAAAGATAAAGCCATGTATAGAAGCATTAAATATGCTTGACACCTAACCTATTACAACATAGGACTTCAACTTTATCTTTGCCTATATAAGAAGGTTTTTAACATGTGCCTGGCGCATATTACTTATATAACAAAACGGACGGGACTCACGAAAAGGACGTCCGGACCCACAAAAATACACTTTTAAATAAAATATGGGTCCGAACGTCCTTTTGTGGGTCCCGCCGTCTCTTATAACTTAATACGCTTCCCCGGCACATGTTAAAAATCCATATAAAAAAAAGTTTGTAAAGAGAAGAGTTAGAGATTATTTATACAAAAATAATATTATGTATTATTGTGAAAGTATCCTCCTCTCCTAAGGGCACACTAAGCTAAGCTAGTATGCTTGTGTTGTTCTTCCATTAACTTCAACTTATGTTTTAGTTTAGGTTTTAGGAGAGTTTCATTTGCCATTCAATTGGGATAATGTTTCACAAGTATCCCTTATAATACTTTGATTCATTTCTAATAAGATTTATATACATTGAAAAGTACAAATGATGTTATTAGTTCTCAAATGGGTCTTGTGTAAAACTTGTTTTTAACTTCTTAAAACTTATTCATGTTTTACCGAAATCTCGAGGCCAACAACTGGTATCAGAGAGGTTTGATTTATAAAACTTCTTCCAAGAATCGTTCAAAAGTTTTTAAAATCATGATCCTACCATAGAAAATGAAGTACATGAACTTCTAGATTCATAGGGCAGTCGTTATGTCTCCACTGCTCCCAAACTAGAGGTTGAAAGATTTAGAAAATGGAAAAAGAATGTCGTGTCATCTAGCTAGAAAGTAAACTTACCTTATTGAATGTCTTAACGAAGGTTCTTATCTTCCAATGGACACTAACAATCTTCCAAAACCTGAACTCTAGTGGTTGAATGATGAGAGGAGAGTGGTTAATCAAGAACGACACCTTAAAAGTGTCTTCATATCATGTCTACCATATGATGTGATGGAATATGTCTATTGATGTCCAATTGCAAAACAAGTTTGGACTAACTTAATTCTAAACTTTGAGGGACCCTCTGAAGTAAAATAAAAAAATAAGGTCATAGACGTTTAGCTTACTTACAATACTTTCATCAATACTTTCAAGACCACAGATGATGAAAGTATATATCAAAGATTCACCAGATACAAGGTTCTTATGACCAACTTTTCATTGATAGCGTTAAGCTATCAAACGATGAAATGAATGTTGGCTTTGTAAATAGTCTTCTAAAGAAGTGGCTAAACTTCCATCAAAGTCTTAGAAACTCCAACCATGTCAAAGACCTTGACTTAGCCACTCTTTATAGAAAATGCAACTATGAAGAAAATCTGACAGCCAATATTTATGCAACTGAAAACAAGAAAGCATTGACCATTTCACCCATGTCAACTTAATTTTTTCTAAATCTATTATTCAAGACTTTCAATATGATCCTACTGATAAAGAAGATGTGAGAAGCAGTCAGGAGTACAAGGATGATCTTAATGATAAATTTCAACAAAGAGCATTACTAGCTAATTCAAAGAGATTCTTCATATAGAATTAATCCAAATTTAGTAGAAAAAGGTCCACTAAAGTGAAATGCTTTAAGTGTGGCAAACCTGGTCACTTCATGAAATTTTTTCCCCAAAAACATATTCATCGTCATTCCCATCCCTTCAAAACAAATTCTCAACCAAATATAGATTCCAACCCAAGCTTATTACCTCTCCACCAGCTTACTCAAATAATCAATCAGAACCTAGAGTTTAAGAGATTATAGGGCAGAATATAGAAAGGCTAAATCAAAACTTGCTTTCTTAATTGCTAGTGGCTTAATATCTCAACCTTCACAATCATCCCAAGCCAAGTTGCTAAGTTATATGACTGGGATGAAGAACATGTATCATTTGATGATGATGAGATGGTTATTTTCAAGGTACTCATGGCCTTGGTTGAGGATGAAAAAGGTTATAGTTGGGAAAGATCAATCCACAAATGGTGGATGGGTTGACATCACCATAAAAAATGTACATGTTCTTAGGTCACCATAATGTGAATACACAAGTATGTTAAGATGTAATATAGAAAGAGAGATGAAGGAGAGACGATAGGAACTTTACACACACATGAATGATAAACGATTAAGCATAAATGAAGAACCAACACCCTCCTAAGAGGATTTACATAGTATTTATAGGTAAGCGAGCTATGGCAATACTTCTAGTCCCTTCCTTGTTTAGTTTGGGCCTAAGCATAGGCTCATGGGCTTACTACATAAGCCTAGCACGTAATACAAACATATAAGCCTAATTAGCAACCTATTACAATATTAATGACCGACACTTGAATAGTAGTTACACGTAATCCCAACAATCTCCCCAAGGGTTGGTCATCAAATTAGAAGTGGTTGTTGACGCGTCTTTCTAGCATTCTATTTTCTTGTGAGTAGACATGCTTTGAATTCATTAACTTTATCGACTTGACATCTTTTTGTTTTCTTTGTTCATAGTTCTTTGTGGTTGGGGTGATAATATGTTGTTGTACGCCATTCGTCAACTTCTTTGTTTAGGTGTCTCCACATCTTTCTCCACCATGCTCACACTTCTTATGACTTTGACTTTCTAATGTGATGAAGTTCTCGAGTCTTTAAACTTTGTAGATTCTTTGATTTTGACGAAGAATCATCTTGAACTTTGTGTTGCCGTTGATTTGATGAGAACTTTCATATGTGATGTTGTTGGTATGAGCATGGGGAGATGGTGCGGTCTTTCCTCCGAGGAACAATCATCAGTACCCGCATGAATATGTTAGTGAAAAATACCAATCGATCATGGTGAACTTTTCTTGAAGAATTGACCACTATGATTGTTTTACTGATGAATGTCTTGATTCCATTCACCTTGGTCGGGCGAATCAGCCGTCCAAATCTCGTTGAGGGACAATTGGCATTACATTGAATGTTCAAGTAATGACCCACATCTTCAGGACTCGATTCTTGAAAGGAATCTCCTTAGCGGGATTTCCAAAGACTTACAAGTTTGAATGTCGAGGGTGTTAACAAGATAGTGTGAAAACACATCTCTAATTTTACAAAGTCTGCTCTCGAACTCAGAGGCCTCAAGTAGGCTAACACGATATATACTAAAGTATATCTACAGCTCGGTGAGTCACCGAGGTACAATCAAGCATCACCTCACGATCGAGACCATTTAAGACATACTAAGCGTAACCCACAAGGGTTACCAGTGACTTCCGTGTCGGTGTTTGATGTTGACCCTGGCAGGAGTTTCCATTCAATCACTGAGGATCACAATTGTGAATCCCCTCATAAATGTTCTCGGCAGATTGCTAAGACCTGCGTAGGACTCTAGAATGTATCACTTGTGTCCTTATTGTTGAACAACAAGTGATGAAAAATCAAGTATTCTTAAAAGATCTTTTAATGAATCTCGTGGCTCTAGACTCGATTAGTACGCTTTGGTTTTCCTAAGCGGAGACTAGGGAGAGGGTCTCCTTCTTCAATACCAACGATCTCTAAGAGAAAGTCGATAGATTATGTAGGGTTCCATGTGAGAATGAAACAAGCTCTTTTGAGAGAACTTGAGTGGCTTAGAAGGTTTAGTGCATTGCGTCACTGGGTCCATGACAACTTTGTCTTCAATACCAGTGTCATCTTTGTGACAACCAGTAGTATATGAGTTGAACCCGATTATCGCCTAAGTTGAATCACATGGAGGGATATTTCTTTTCACCCTTTTCTTTAACTTTTCTTTATAATTCTTCAACTCCTTGTTTCTCCGTTTCTATTATTCTCCTTTTTCAATCATACCTAAGGACTTCTAATTTCTAACTATTCGTGTTAGGATTTAGTAAATCCAGTACTTAAAGTGTCGGTCACCTCAAGTATGTATGCTCGTTAGAAAGCTCGTAGTCATAGTAAGTCTATGATAGTATTTAGTTTACTTTGTAACACCATGGAGGACGGACGGGTCTTTACCCACTGTATTCCTGATCCACAGCCTTAAAGAGGCGTCTCATGTTGTACCTTATAAATACCCTTTGCCCTCCAAGGCAAAGGGTTGGAGCTTTCATAATACATTTTTCTTGTCTCTAAAGTTCCCATCCTCTCCCAATTTCTCTCTAAACCTTATCTCTTTACACCTAACTTGTGATAAACCAAGATCCTACAAATGGTATCGAGACGGTTTTGATCATCCATCTCTCATGTTCTTGGTTTGATTGTTATTTTGGGATAAGGTTTGGTTTTATGCTGCGTATCGTGGTGGTTATGCGTGGTCTCGTATAATGAGTTTTGGTACCTTTAAAGCTTTAAAATTTACACTTTTTAATCCAAGATTCTTGTGGGTTAAGGTTTATTGAGTGCTTACATTTCGTTTCTTGCAAAAGGTTCAAACTTTACGAGTTTTTTGGTTTTTATGCGTGTTTGGATACGTGTGTACGGACTTACGATAAGAGATTCTTGGTTTTGATCCTCTAGCTTTGTTGTTTTGGTGTTTTTAAGGTTGTGTCATCATTATAATCGGTTTACTAAGCAGTTTTGATCATAAAAGCGTGTTTGGCAAATTTTGTACTTTCTCGCATAACAAAACCCTAATCCTATGCGTAAGGTGTTTTTCACGTGATCTTCATTTCGGTGGTTACTCGGTGTTCTTCTTGCTTGGATAAGCTGAAAAACACTTCGACTTTGGATATCTCTTACTGAAGTGAAGTGCAAGAGATTTTTGTGGTAAAACCTAATTTTACGCATAAGCATAAAACTTACGCGTAAACATTTCTTACGCATAAGCCTTCTCTTACGCATAAGCTTGTCTTACGCCTAAGGGAAACTTACGCATAAGGTTCTTATGCCTAAGCTTTGGTTTACGCATAAACTTAGGCCTTTTACCCTAAAACTCTACGCGTAATCTCTAGACTACGCGTAAGCTCTGTCTACGCGTAAGCTTGTGTCTACGCGTAAGTTTGTTGTTACGCCTAACCTGCTACCTACGCGTAAGCCTTTCATCTACGCATAAGTATATAAGTTTTACGGTTTCTCTTTTGATTTTGTAAAATCCCGTGAAAGAATCTATTTCCCGGTTAAATCAAAGACTTGTAAAATCCCGTAGAATTTAAACATGTCTTCCGTTGGTGATGATGTGCAAGCTGCAGGATCTGATACTCGTCCTCCCATGCTTGATAGAACCGACTATGAGTCTTGGTCACAAAGAATCAGTTGTCTTCGCTTAGTAAAGGAGAATGGAGTTAACATCCTTAAGTCAATTGATGAAGGACCTTATCGGGTTGAGACCACAAGAGACATAATTGATCTGCAGCAGATGGTACAATGATTTTTGGATTAGATGGACCAAAGACATATGATGAGTGAGTGATAAGGAGAAAAGAGATTTGATGTCGATGTCGTGGCTTCAAACATCATACTTTAGGGTCTTCAAAAGATATCTACAAGCTTATCAATCACAACACGAAGCCAAGGCGGTTTGGGATAATGTCAAGATGCTACTCTCGGTTCTCGAATTGACCATCGAAGACATAGAATCACAAATGTATGATGAATTCGAGCACTTTAAGATGAAACTCAAGAAAGTGTCCATGAATATTACGTGAGATTCCACAAGTGGTGAATGATATGAGGAATATCAAGATGACTATGCCAAACATTCATTGAACTCAAAATTTGTAAACAACATGAATCCCGAATGGCACAAGTTTGTCACTACGTGAAGCTTACCAAAGGACTAAAGAACACCAACTATGAGCAATTGTATGCCTTCCTTCTTCGAATGAGAAACATGCTATGTTTGAAAAAGGATTCTTGAACATTTCAAATCTCAACCAGAGAAACAAGCTCATCAAATGATACAACCAGTATTCTTCACCAAAGCATCACAAGTCACACCCACTAGAAATGATAATCACAACCCGTTCACGATTCGGGATATAAGCAACTGATGCCAATGCGGTCATGGAACACTTTATCAATAAATTGGCTCTTATGGTTAAACAAAACTTACCTTCTCTCCACATACCAACAAACTTCACACTAACAATGAAATCGGATCGCATCCAATCTACACAACCATGCTTTGGTCGAGATGGAAAGGTTACAAGACAACCAGTTCAAGAAAGGCGAGACGAACAAGGAAGAGGTGGAGATGGTAGAGGCTATCTGCAAATCGAATTGGGAAGGAATGGAAACCAGGGTCAAGCAAAGCCAATCAAGTGCTACAAGCGTGGTGGAGAAGGGCACATTGTTAGGAAGCATGATTTAACCAAAACGCCTCTAAACGCAGAATACTTGAGGACAAGATGTTGTTGGTTCAAGCACAAGATAATGGTGTAATGTTGAATGAAGAGGAGTCGTTGTTCTTGGTGATGGGAATGCTAGAACATATGATGGAGATGTGGACGAACAACCGATGCATCTTGCTCGAACAATCCCAACGCCTTTCAAGTTGCGGTGTGATGCATTTGACTCGGACATTGATGATGAACCATGTGCACAAACTATCTTCATGGCTAATATCTCTCCAATGACCTCTTCATCTCAACAAGCCGGTCCATCCAAGGAATCCATCATTAAAGAGGTACTCAAACTATATGATGTGGTTGATGAGCAAAAGATTCACCATGAAGTACAATCTATTGAAGTCATTGAGTCGATATTGAAAATATGGAAATAACAATGTTATCCCATATGAACAATATGTGAAACAAGATGACGATCTTGTTGTACCTAGTGATGAATCTTACGCAATTAACAATGAATGCATGCATGATGAATACACTTGCATTTGTGCTCGATGATTCCTTGACCACCGAGCTCAATACCTATAATGAACAAGTTGCTATTTATGAACAGCGTGCTAAGTTTGAGTTAACTACCCGTGAGCAGGATATGGATAACCAAATGCGTACAATTATTAAAAACTTTGAAAAACAAACTTGAGAATAAGTTGTATGTACAAGGGAATACCATTCAGACTGCTCACATGATCACTAAGCATAGAGTCTTAAGCGATAAGCATAGCGTTCCCCTTGTTGAGGAACCAAGTCCAGAGGTTATTAAAAAGGCTAGAGCTGCTCATAAGGTACTTTATGATGGTAATGAAATCCTTAAGCCTAGGCGAAACCTAGTTGCGTTGAGTGCACCGAGGAAGATAAGAAATCGATGAAGTCACTAGGGAGAAAATGAACAAGAAGCTAGAAAATCCCGAGTGTAAAAGAATAACATAACGATCAAACCTCATGATTACACTAAGGAAAAGCGGATCTCCTTAAACAAGTTTAAGACTCGGACACTTGTAACTCCCCGAACAAGTGTTCGGAAAAGGATATGGATATACAAAAGTCGAGAATATTGTTGAAAAGAATTCCCCTTGTAGGAAATTTCCAAAAGCAACTGTGTATCCTCCCAATACACCAATGCACCTAGTTCCTAGATCTATTGCCACTAATAGCAGGACCTTAATCAACCTATATGTTGTTTATCAGCTGTTTGTTGATTTTGAGAAAACGTGTAAGAAGAGAATCACACCTACAGGGATAACTGAGGGGGAAAGGGGTTTTGAGCAAACCAAAGAATGTTATTTAACCGAGGTCATGCCTTTCTCTAAACAATTAAAAGGTCAATTTGAGAGTCTTAAAATTGGAATAAACACAGATATTAAAGAAATGGAAAAGGAATTTGATGCAATGATTGTCGAGGTCAATGATTATGAACGGGAACTTAAATATAATGAAATTGAAAGGAAGAATCTGCATATATTAAATGAGAACTTGATTTCTCAATGTGTTGCTCAAGATGTGTTTTACATTTCTACGAATTCTTCTATTACTGCATCTCAATTTCATGAATTATCTGTTGCTTTGAAAGTTTCCCATGATCGTGTAATTGAGCTTGAAACAACGAATTCAAAATTGCATGAAAAAATTGAACAGGATGATCATGATAATCTGGTTAAACATCTTTCAAAATTAGAAGTTGAACATCTAGCTTTGCAATTAAAATATCAACGTCTGAAAGAAAATGTTAAAACCTCAAATATCAAGACATCCTTGGATGTTCCTGAATTTGATGCAGTTTTTGAAATTAGCAAACGTGATGAACATATTCGAGCTCATTGTAACACGATCAGAAAGTTGAAAGCCCAAATTTCTCAATTAAAGGGTGAAATGAACAATGTGACTGGCTCCCAAATGCCTCCTCCTTGATTCTCGGAATTCTCAAAATTTTCATCTTCAAAACTTGGTTAATTCTTTACAAAGGAAAATGAGAGTTTTCTTGAAGAAAATGAAAAGTTAAACGTCATTTCAATGAGTTATTTGAGTCAATAAAAGTCACTCAGTAACAAAATAATGAAAAATAACTTCATTGCAAAAGGAAATTGAGAATCAAGAGTCGGGTAAAAGGAAAATGCCAATGACAAATGGGGAAAATGGTGCTTCAAAGGTGCATGTCTCGTAATAAATATGCTTTGATGTGAAATATGTTCCTCCTCATCTTAGGAATAACAAACTTGCTATTCAAACATATTTCTCATACCTTAAGGACGACCTAGAATGTCTCCGTGAGATTGTAGAAGAGGATAAGTTAGAAAGCACTTGATAATGCACTTGGCCATGCATGCTTATATGCCAAACGATCTCAAGAACTTCTAGAATGCTTAATTACAATATGCCCCAAAACCTTAGGTGAGCAAGTCAATCCTTGATACCTGTTCTATGCCTAGTACCAAGCATACAACTCATTCAATGCCCAATACCATGAATGTGAACTCTAGTATGCCTTCAAGTAGTTCGAAACCCAACACATCTAAACAGAAATGCAAAAGTAGCAAAACAAACTAATGTTCCCATTCCCTATCTGAGAGTAATCGGTGACATTAAAGCGGCGGTGAAAGTCTTAAGGCAATACAAGGAATGATAGGACCTTGCAAGCTAAGAATGTGCATTGGAAAAGAGTAGAAGATCACCCTAGGAACACTATGTTTGAGTTGAATAAAGCGAATCGTGTTGATTCTAGTATTAGCTATAAGCGTCGTAATTAATTCGAATTACGCTACTATATGCAAACCATGTAATGATGTCTCGCTTGAATTGCTGCTAACCATGAAAGTGGTGTGAATGTTTTGTCTAATCTTTGTCAAATGCCTAGTTAAAATTGTTAATGCTAAAAATCATGCTAAAAAGGCTAAAAGGCAAAGAAGTAAGAAAGTTAGGAAACAATTGGAAACCCACGGAAGAACATTTAGTAAGATAGGTTATCAATGGATACCGTTGGCCATAAGATTAATCGATTACGCCTCAATCGATAAGACAATGCCCTCTAGAAAATGGATGCCTCTTGGTAGAACTATTTCCTTAAGAAGTGAACATACTTTGAATAGGACAAATCTGAGACACCAAGACCGCATCTATTTCTAATGATTCCATTGCTTATATTTCGATGTGGGTGTCCCAATCATCATTACTAACCAAATGGAGCCCATTCTTGCATGGGGATCCCAATTATCGATTATCCATTCTTGTGCATGTTCAACTGCAGATCGTTCAAATCGCTTACGTGGTACACGGACTCGTGTTGTTCCAAGCATATGATTTGGAGACGATCATGACTCATGAACTTCGTGAGTAAATTCATCGGGACAGTTAGATTCGAAACGACCATTTTGGAGCTATTATGGGTTATGGAGATTATGTGGTTGGAGATAGTGTAATTTCCCGGGTATACTATGTGGAAGGTCTTGGTCACAACTTGTTCTCTGTTGGTCAATTATGTGATTCCGATCTTGAAGTGGCTTTTAGAAAACATACTTGTTTCGTTAGAGAACTTGATGGTGTGGAATTGTTAAGAGGAACTCGTGGTTCAAACCTATACACCATCTCTATCGAAGACATGATGAAGTCCTCTCCAATCTGCTTGTTGTCAAAGACTTCGAAAACAAAGTCATGGTTATGGCATCGTCGTCTCAATCACTTGAATTTCGGCACCATTAATAACCTTGCGAAAGGATCTTGTCGAGGCTTACCCAGTTAAAATATGAAAAGATCACCTTTGTTCGACTTGCCAATTGGGAAAAAGCACGAAATATGCCCACAAACCAAAACCCACAAACTCGAGAATGGAAGTTCTTCATACCCTTCATATGGATGCATGCGGACCAATGAGAGTGCAAGCGATTAATGGGAAGAAATATATTTTAGTCGTTGTTGATGACTATTCTAGATTTACTTGGGTAAAGTTTTTGAGGACTAAGGATGAAACTCCACCGTCATCATCAAACTTATCAAGCAACTTCGAGTTCGTCTTAACAACACGGTTAGAATTGTTCGAACCGACAATGGCACCGAGTTCGTTAACAAAGACTTAAGTCAATTTTATGAAAGTATTGGAATCGGTCATCAAAGAAGTGTTCCACGAACTCCTCAACGAGCGGTGTAGTTGAAAGACTAAATCGAACTTTTGTGGAAGCCGCAAGAACAATGCTAATTTATTCAAAGGTTCCAATGTTTCTATGGGTCAAGCCATTGCCACTTGCTTGCTACACCCAAAATCGTTCCCTTATACACACCTCTCATGGAAAAACTCCATATGAACTAGTTCATAAACGAAAACCCGATCTCTCCTACCTTCGTGTGTTTGGTGCCTTGTGCTATCCAACGAATGACGGTCAAGACTTAGGAAAATTAAGAGCAAAGGCGATATTGGAGTTTTGTTGGTTATGCACCAAACAAGAAGGGTTCTGAATCTACAACAAGAGAACCCGAAATATCATGGAAACAATTCACATTACGTTCGATGAGTGACCGTTAAATGACTCCTAGACAATCCAGCTCCGGACCCGCACTTTAAAACAGTCCAATTGGTTCATCCCTTGTACCAATTCCCTCTCCAGCAACTCCATATGTACCTCCATCTGAAGATGATTTGAAGAAAATATTTGATCCAATGTTTGATGAACAGTATGAGCCAAGTGCCAATGATCTATTAATTCCAACAACAGAGGCTGCTCCTATCCTCGTCACTGAAGTCAACCCTTCAGTTTCAATGTCATTAAGCCAAGAAGAGCCTGCTGCTGATCACTCTGTCTCATCTGCAAATCATCAATCATCGAATGTACATCATGGAATTGTTTCTGGCACCAATGATGAAGTTAATCCCTTTGCTACTCCCGAAGATTCTCCATTTGAAAACAACTTTGCCCCTGAACCAACTCCTGAACCATCTTCATCAGGGGATATAAACTCTGCTACATCAGTCCTTCAACAACAACCATACGAACACCTTAGAAAATGGACACATGACCATCCATTGGATAACATCATTGGGAATCCTTCTCGTTCTGTATCAACTCGAAAACAATTAGCTATCGATGCCTTATGGTGCTTCTTCAACTCGGTACTCTCCAAGATCGAACAAAAGATGTTAAAACTTCAATGTCTCGAGGACAACCGGTTTAATGCAATGCAAGAAGAAATTCATGAGTTCGATCGTCTAGATGTATGGGAATTAGTACCGGTTCAGTTATGCAATGATCATTGCTCTCAAGTGGATCTTCAAAGTGAAGCTTGATGAGCACGGTGATGTTCGAAAAATAAGGCACGGTTAGTTGCTAAAGGTTATCGTCAAGAAGAAGGTATCGACTTTGAGGAATCTTTTGCTTCATTGCGCATCGAAGCAATCGAATCTTCACGGCTAATCTTGCAAGTAAGAATATGATTTTCTATCGGATGGATGTAAAGGCGGCTTTTCTCAACGGAGATCTTAAAGAAGTCGTATCGTCGACCAACGAAAGGTTTTGTGAATCGAGCATCCTACTCATATCTATCGCTTGAAAAGGCCCTTTACGGTTTGAAGCAAGCTCCAAGGGCATGGTATGATCGCTATCAAAGTTTCTTCTATCCACCGGATTCACAAAGGAGCGATTGATCCAACATTGTTCACGAAAAGTCGGGCAAACATTTAATTCACGTTTAAATTTACGTTGATGATATTATTTTTGCCTCGTGACCCTAATGAATGTGATCATTTTTCTATGGAGATGGGCTCAAATTTCAAATGTCAATGATGGGACAAATGTCATTTTCTTGGGATTACAAATTTCACAAAGTCCGGAGGCATTTTATAAATCAATCTAAATACGCTAGTGAAATCTTAAAGAAATTTGGATTTACCTCTAGTGACCACATTGACACTCCTATGGTGGGCGTACAAAGCGGATGAGGACCACTCGGGGATAATAGTAGATCAAGCGAAATATCATAGTATGATTGGATCCTCGATGTACCTCACGACGATGAACCGAGACATTTTGTTCGTTGTATGCATGTGTGCTAGATACTAGGCTAAGCCTACCAAAAGCACCTTGAAGCGGTTAATCGAGTCTTTGGTATCTCCAAGGAACCATTAACATGGGACTTTGGTATCCAAAGGACTCGGTATGTCTCTAACGACCTATGCAGATCTTGACCATGCAGGATGTCAAGAAACTCGTCCAAATACTTGGTGGTGCTCAATTTTAGGTGACAAGCTCGTAGTCGGTCTTCAAAGAAACAAATGAGCACTTCCATATCCTCTACAAAGGTGAATACATAGCCATGTCATCTTGTTGTGCTCAAATCTTATGGATGAGATCCCAATTATCGACTATGGCTTTGTATTCAACAAAGTTCCTATGTATTGTGATAACAAAAGTGCCATTGCTCTCTCGCAACAATGTTTAACACTCTAGAGCAAAGCACATCGACATTCGACATCATTTCATCGGGAACAAGTTGAAAATGGTGTGGTTGAACTATACTGTAAGGACCGAATATCAACTAGCAGACATCTTCACCAAAGCTCTTTCTAGAGAACGCTTTGAGTTTATTCTTCCACGACTAGGCTTAAGAGCCTTCAACGAACGCTCAAACGTCTTGAGAAGGCGTCGAGGAGTAAAGGTGTTCGACTCTATCTATTCTTTGTATATATCTTTCAAAACCAAATACAAAATACAAAACCAACAAAACACAAATAGAAAATATAAACCTTTTCAAAATCCATAAAAATCGAAAATCTTGAAAATCTTCAAAAATATTGTTTATTTATCATGTTTTTCTTGTCGGTTCGATAACATCTCACGGACTTTGAGTTGTCACTCAAAGAATGGAACAGTCTCTAGATGAAGTTCGAATTTAAAAAAAAAAAAAAATCGAGATGGAGAAAATGTTGGTTTATTGTCATTTGAGACGATAACCCGCTTTTCAAAGAAAGAACGAGCCATGCTTTATCATGTTTTCAAATCTCATGCTCGATTCTATAAACATTTATCGCTATCTAATGAAAACTAATTGCTTTGTAAAATAACTCAGACTCAAGTTTGAAAATCATCTGGACCTAAAAGTTTGTCAAAATATCTATCTCTCAATCAACAACATATGTCGTTGATTGAGGAGGAGAATGATTTCAATTATAATCATGCATGTTTAATCAATAGAGTTGAAAGTCTCAAAATCCGATCCTTATCTGTTAAAAAGTTTTCATAATCAAGTCACAATTCTCCTTAAATGCTTTTCAAAATCAATTTAAATCTACAGAGATCGCAAATATCAAATGATTTGATAATTGTGATCGGGGGAGAATTTTTCATTTAAATTGGATTTAAACTGATAATTCGATAAATGGGTTCATATGTGTTTAGCAAGTTTTCCTCCCCGCATGTGACAAACAATTTCAAATTTTCCATGCACATGTTGAGGGGGAGCATCTACTTTAAACCTTAAATTATTGAAATGTGATTGAATTGTCTCTAAGTGCAGGTTCCCTCTAATATGTGCAAAACTCTTTCAAACTTCGAGGCACATATTGAGGGGGAGCAAGTTTATGAAAACCTCATCCTTCCCTTATATGCTTTATCTACTTGTTTTGATTAGGGAAGTGATGTTGATATCTTTTAGAAATTGGTAATCAAAGAAGTTAATTCTTTCTCTTGCCTCCATGTGCAAAACAATTTTAAATATATGAAGCACATGTTGAGGAGGAGCTCTTGTTCTAAAAATATCAAAAACAATTCAGGTACAAAATGCTTTGATAATATATCTTAAGTATCTGGATTGATTTTCAAATGGTTTTCAATTGGTTCCAATGGCAGATGAACAATACCAAATAGACCGACCAACTTTACTTTATGTATGGTGATATAAGGATGATAAGGTTAGGTATTTTGTTCCCATGATCCGCCGTAAACGGAGGGATCTACCGAGGACAATCCACTAGTTAGTGTAGAAGTCCTTAGGTATGATGATAAAGGAGAAAAATTGAGATATGGGAAGAGTGCGGATGAAATCGAGCTAGTCTTGGAATAAATCCAACAAGGTTCTAGCTATGATGTCTCGGTAAGCAATGAAGGGTTGAAGAATGAAAAGAATTGAATGAGAAAGGGTGAAAACAAATAGCCTCCAATTATTCAACCTTAGGGCGATCTGGGTTCAATTCATATGCTCTTGGTGGTTACCAAGGTAACATCGGTATTGAAGACAAGGCGTCATGGACCCAATGACGACCGCACTTCAACTTCCCAAACCGCTCAAGTTCCTCTTAAAAGGACTTGTTTCATTCTCACGAGGAACCGCATTATCTATCGACTTTCTTTAGAGGCTGTTGATATTGAAGAAGGAGACCCTCTCCTAGTCTCCGATATAGGATCCAAATGTGCACAAATTGAGTCTAGAGCCACGAGATCATCAATAAATCTCCTTAGGACACTTTCAATGAAGACTCTCTTTTCACACAATGTGGAAGAGAGATTATATCTTGAGTGCTACGCATTATCCTTGTGCTATTGCGGAACATCCGGTGATATGCAAACATATTCACGGTGAAGATGGAAAGCCTTCGGAGCCAACATCAAACAAGCTCTGGTAGGTAGCATGTGAGATCTATTCTATAGATCAACCATGTAACAACCGGACGAAAACAATGGGGCGATTCAATCTTTGAATCAATCTGGTTCGAGTTATGGATTGACGGATACCTTTGAAAAACGGTCGTTGTGCTTAAAAACTCTTTTCTTTAGCTCATCGACCGTGTATGCAAATATTTCAAATCAAAGGTAATTTATGATTGATAATTGATTTTCATTAAAACCTTCGTTGTATTGCAAAAACAATTTCTATTGAGCAATACACGATTGTTCTTCAAATCTCTTTTCATCAATCGGTGAATCTCTATTCGCTAGTTCACTCACTCTGTGTTGTCTTCTTTGAGGCGTTCGGTTTGAGAACGACTAGAGTAGTCATGAAACCTGTCAAGGAAAATTCTTGAATTATACGATCACGGCGGTACTTGTCTTGATCAGCGAGGGAACCGTGGGCGTGTACCTCAATTCAACGAAAGTGATCAAAGACACTTTCGTGCGATTTATTGCTAACTGTTGTATGTAGGTGCGCCCTCGTTTGCGGTGATCGAATGTTGCGGTCAATCCATAGCCGCATGCTCACTCAACACATTCATCTCGAAGAAATCATGATTAGTGCATCATTGACTCGATATTTTCACTCCATGCTTCGCTGTCTCTTTGCAAATATCATGAATCGCCTAAAGCTTCCGCTACTCGATAAAAGTTATCATGATCCGAATGTGAGCATGTCGGTCCAAAAGTCACAACATCACATACTACCAACACCACAATGGAAGAGTCGAGATTTACGATTCTTGATAATCTCAATCTTGGTTCAAATACTCTAACATCACGTAGATCGGTTTAAGACCTCCACTGAAATCTCAAAACATGCGAGAACATGATGATTCAAAGACTACGAGCTAAAGAACAAAAGTGCTTAATCAAAGTAACCAAGAACAACGAAATGTTATATCGGTTTGTAATCATTGTAAGTTGAGTGACCTCCTTAGGGGAGATTGTTAGGATTTAGTAAATCCGATTACTTAAAGTGTCGGTCACCTCAAGTATGTATGCTCGTTAAGCTCGTAGTCATAGTAAGTCTATGATAGTATTTATTTTACTTTGTAACACTGTGGAGGACAGATGGGTCTTTACCCACCTGTATGCACGATCCACACCTTAAAGAGGCGCCTCATGTTGTACCCTATAAATACCCTTTGCCTCCAAGGCAAAGGGTTGGAGCTTTTATAATACATTTTTCTTTGTCACTCTAAAGTTCCCATCCTCTCCCACTTTCTCTCTCTAAACCTTATCTCTTTACACCTAACTTGTGATAAACCAAGATCCTACAATTCGTGATGTCCTTGGGTAGATTCCTCCGCCTCTGGCGGATCATAGGACATTTTTTCCTAAACTTAGTCACCTTATAACTCCATGACTATCCTATGTTTCCATAATACCATTCTCTTGAAAATCTCTCAAAGTGTTTATGAATAGAAACATGTTTTGAAACACTATGAGAGTTTTGTATTTTTCAGGATTACTCCCCCTCCACATGTGCTTATGAGTTTTGGTGAAATCGCACGATGAGGGTAGAGCGCGCTTTTGAATTGATCAACTCACGATAGACAATTCCCATGAGACACGGTTACGTTGTATAGTTAAAGAGTTTCATTGTCGACTCTTGGGTGACAACTATCTCTAATAACTACCTTGAAGATGTGAACAAACTTTGAAAAGGTAGTCAAACCCGTCAAAGTTCATGTCTATCAAGAGTTTCTCGAATTGGTACGATCTACTAAAAAATGTCTTGAAGGCAAGTCTTTTCGATTTTTGACATTTCAAAGCTCGTCAATTCATGGGTTAAGTCTTAGCACTTTGAGATTCCATTTACTTTTCAACATATTTTGATTACATATATTTTTCTCCCCTTTAAAAATGGCATATTGATGTTGTTTTTGATGAAATATTGATTTAAATATAACCATTCTGAGTTTTGCGGGAAGATTCCCACAAGAACTTTTCTTTTGAAAAAAATTGTTTGAAAATACTCCCCCTCAACAAGTAGTATTTACTTTTGAGGTTTTGAAAAAATGAGAGGGAATATTTGTTCTTTTGAGCAAAATTATGAAAATATTGAAAGTTTGATTAATTAAGAAGCTTTCGCTCCTTATATTAGGATTGTGGCACTGAAGCGTACCACATGGTCCTTTCTTTACAAGTACGGGTTGTACACTGTTATATGAGTACAAACCATAGTATATATATATGACGAAATAACAGTTAAGAATATTTAAGAATACTAAATGTTTACAACACAAACCAACTATTGAGGATGTTGGAACGTCAAAATAGGAAAGCTCGTTCTTCCTCCCATGTAGCTTTCCAGCCTCCTCATCTAATCACGGTGAATCAACCTTTCATCAATCCTCTTGATAAACCTACGAACATCCCTTTGATCCTGAGAATTCCATCTTTTATATTTACTTTTCCCCAACTCAATATCCTTCAACCAATAAGCCAATCCATCTCGAACCATCTTTAGAGTGTCGTTCTGAACTTGCGATCTCATCGAGCGCCATGAACCAATTACGGTGATTCTCACTGTGGTGAGCGAACATGAATTTTGGTTTATGGAAGAGTTTATATTGTGGTTCTTGGTTGACTTCATTGAAGTGTAGAAGCGGTGTTGTAAGGTTGAGTTGCTTCGTAACTTTTGACCTCGATTGGAGATCTTCAACACGTTCTTGAATGATTTTCTTGTGGATGAATACAAGGAGAGCATTGATGTACTTGATCTGGATATCTATCAAAAACTGACGCATCCTTCCTTTTACCTTGAGCAGATACATGTCTTCAATATCGTTGAGAGACATATCAGCTTTAAAGAACTCGTACTCCTTTTCATCTTGTCATTTAACCACAATCTTGTTCAAGAAGGAGTAATCCCACTTGGAAGCCGTAGATACTGATATAATTGCAACAATCCTTTGTTCATGCTTCACATCCTTGATTGACTTGCCGAGTCTGCTGCACCTATAGAAAAGCCTTCGCCTTTCTGGCCAGTGATGAATCCCAAACAAAGCATCTTTGTCATATTCCACTAATTTGTCAACAAACAAGTTTGTGGCATCTTCCTCGAGAGCCTTGTTGGTGGATAATGAGGTAGCCGGTATGTTGAAGGTTAGGGATGTAGCATATTTCTTGCTTATTGAGCTTCCGTGTTGAAGAAACTCAAGATCGTTGTTGAAGAAGAATTTAAGCGGGATCTTGAGTTGTTCGGTCCGTCGATAGTAGGGAGTGGCTTGGTCGGTCGGTGTAATAGGGTCCATGCTCTTTTGTTGAGTGATCAATGTTGGACTTGGATTGAGCTAGTCAATGTTGTTGGACATTGCACGAGCAATGTTCTCTAGATGATATTCTAGCTCAATCGCGCTTCCGGATCGTGCAAGTTCCTTCTTGGTCATCTTCTTGACGTTGAGCCCGACTTTTGAATACTTGGACTTGTTCCAATGTGCGACCATCCACGGGCTCTTGACCTTCTTCAAGAGGTGGTTGCGCCTTGACCAAGTTATTGAATCACTCATATTCCTCGTGTTGTCGTTGTCTAACGAGGAGACAACGATGAGGTTTATTCCTTTCTTCCTCGAGGATGGTTCGGTCTTGATTTTGGTGATGTTTGAGGCATAGGTTGATGTTCCTATTGAGACTCTGGTTGCTCATAATCCTCACCACAAGTGTAAGTAAACTGATCACCGGTTTTCTCCAATGGTGGTTTGGTTTCTGAGTCCTTTGGCTCATCAGATGATGGTTGCTGAGATGCTTGTTGTGAGGAGGTGGTAGCAGTCTTGTTTGGTGGTGGTGGCATGGATGATGAGGAACCTCTGGTTTTCTTTTGTCTTTTTGCATTGGGGTCCGGATCATTGTCGTCATCTTTCCTTGGTCTTTTGTCCTTCCCCGCATCTTCTTGCAAGGTGTACGAAGTTGTCGAGCAACTAGAAGATCGTAAAGCTTGTCATCTTCCTTGGTAAAAGATGCAGCTCTAGCAGCCATTTTCGTAACTAGTTCAGCGATTAAATATTCTTCGGTAATGACTGGGGCTTGACCGATTTTGTTTCCATAACCACCGGTGTTGTCATGATAACCTGCTTGACCATGTGCTTAATCATGAGTTGCAGTTGCCTTTTGAAGAGTTCTCTTGTTACTTCGGGAATGTTTGCAGAAAGAAATTCTCGAGTGTAGTTAATGATTTGTTGATTCATTTCTCCCTCAACATCCCTATCGAAAAACTCTTGAATAGCATCTTTGGATTCTTGGAAACTGGACATCTGTGTAGTAAGATCGGTGACCACTTCGGACAATGTGTTAACTTGTTCTTATAGACGCATCTGCTTTCTTGTCCGAGACTGGTGCACTGCCTTTTGAATTTTGGACGTTTCATGAGACATCCATGTATCAGCCTTCTTTTTAACTGATTTCGTTGTAGATTTTATTGTATCATGTGTTGGTGGAGGTGATGAATGTAATGATGATTTAGGTTTGGAGGAGGTGTCATGTGGTGTTTCAGAAGACGGTTGAGGTTTTTGAGATGGGTTGTCAACAATGTAGTTGTCAGTTTCCTTCTTCAAACGTTCCTCTTCAGCTCTAGCCGCTTCTTCTTCAACCTTCTTGAGCCTTAACTCCTCTGACCTTGATACATCAACATCTGTAATGTAGGTCCAAAATTTTATGGATCTAAGTAGCCTTGAATGACTAATAGTAAACTTGAATAAATTCAATTTACTATATGAAAAACTCTTTGCAAAAGCTTAATGTGTTAATGCGGAATCTTAACACACAAGTATGAAGAACACAAGAATTACTAACTTCGTATTTTCTATTAAATTGCTCAAAGGCTAATGCTCACCAATCGTACATTAACCTAACACCTTAGGAATCCTTTTATACACCAAGGAAACCCTAATTGACTAACAGACTTGTAGAAAGGTAAAGATATATTCTCCTAAGATATCTCTACACGTTCATATCTATTCCTAATATAACTCTAACATCTATTCTATTTTAGACATAAACAGATTTAACCAACGACTATTTGTTCTGCCAGACTTAACATCATTAGTACTGGCAGACTTAACTACTAACAGACTTAAGTCTGGTCGACCAGACTGATGCAGGTTTTACTGACCAGGTTTTAATATTTATAAAGTCTCGTTATACCTATGGTCTACCCTAATGCACTAACGACCAGTGTACCATGTCGTGTGTAGTGTAGTATTCGGTAAAACCGAGGTCGTCCCAAGAGCTATGTGTGTTGGATTATTACTAAGTCTAGGTGTCATAGATTTTAAATATGATTTCGATAAGGAATTAATTATTAAACTACTAAAGCAGATAAAAGCAAATAAAGGCAAAGGATAAATCAATAGAGGAGAGTGGTGTTAACCTAGTTATTCCTCCTAGCTAGTTATGTCTACGTCTACTTACTTCCAATTACTTCAGGTGGGGTCAAAGTCGAGAGGATAGCATTTGGTCAATTCGCCTAACCTATCGGCAAAGATGCCACCACAGGAGAAGTCGTGTCCCTCATAAGTCTGTTGTTCTGGTCCCCTAAGCCAAGTCATTAAGTACCGCTACATGCTAGATATATAATAGTGAGTGCCCGGGCGTTAGCAACTTAAACACTCACCCCCTAATTCATAAGTTCATCCAAACGGTAGGTGATCCGTTGGTCAAATCGCGCAAGTAGAAAGGGTCGTGAGTTGGTCATATCTTACCATTCCCATCTCAGTCCGCTCACATAGGGTTAGTTGGTCATATCTCCTAGGCAATTGGCCTCTACCTCCATTCAAAACTACCGAAACAAGGGTAGTTACCAATAAACTATGCATGCATACACTTAGAAATAATTATGCGGAAGTAATGTAAATGCAAACAAAAAAATTAAGGAATCATAACTAGGCCAGCACCAAGAGGTGTTTAGCCGCTCATATTAAGCATACAAATCAATTCAATATTCAAAGTTACGAAATACATGAATCGAAAGTAAAGAAAAGATAAAATGCTAATGCTTATCGTGAGGGAGTGATTTCTCCTTGGAGACGACTCCGTATGCTCCTCTAGACCGCCTTTGGCTTTTTCCCACGTTCTCTCGTTGTTGTGTGTGGAATGGGATGATTAGAAATCTTTGGAATTAGGTGGGGTATTTATAGGCGGATCGGGTTCTGGTAACTAATATAAGAGTTATGCCGTAACCATAAATTCCTTCGTATTTTGCACTAGATCTGCTGGTTACGGCGTAACCTTATTAGTGGTTACACCATAGTCTTCAATATTACTTGGTTACGCCGTACTTGATGAAATAGTTACGGCGTAGTTATCAGCGGCGTGGAACCTCATTTGACCTAATATAGTTACGTCGTAGCCTTTGGGGAGAGTTACGCCTTAACATTCTGATGAGTTGGTTTTATGAGTCACGCTTTAGTTACGGCATAATGTGAGAGATGAGTTATGCCGTAACTTCTTCAAAGTCAACATACTATGATAAATCTTTTGATATTTCTCTAGTTCCGCGTCTCTTTAGCTCCAATGCTCGTAATTTACCCGAAAGTGGAAAACAATGGAAAACAAGCGTAAATCCATATAAGCGATATAAATTACAAGCATTATCGGGAAATTGACACTTAATATTCGTGACTATTTGATGTTATCAAATATCCCCCACTTGAACTCTACTTGCCCTCAAGTAGACCTTATTAGAAAGATTCCTAAAAGATATCTCCCAAAACCTAGAAAATATAAGTTTACAAATCCTTATGCTAGAATAAAACAAAGCCGAACACCTCACGAAATGGGAACGAAACACTCAAATCTCTCAACTATTCTAAGTGTGAATTTTGGGGTGATCACTCAATCGCATAGTCATAGCATGTATTCTATCATAAGCTTGGCGGTTACACAAATCTCCACCACTAGAGTTAAAGGCTAAATAATTCTCGAAGGTAATATGGGTAGACACGACAAAGGTTAAGGGGTGACTCGTCATTACTAACATGTCACGGCGAAGTGGACAAAATCAATGATACATGACCAAGACACCAAAGATTGCTCGCTGCATCACCTAGACACGCTTCATGACTAAAGGGTAAGATAAGACATGAGATATATAAATGGTGTAAAAATAAAAACAAGCAGGTAGTCTAAATCTATAACCAAGTCATCACCACTTACCGTCCGCCCAAAGTTCAAGCTTTGAAGTCAAGAAACCGGATCATGAAATACTAGGTAGATGTGTCATTAGAGGACGTCGTGATGGGCACACTACCTTTTCTTCAACTGTTGGCATAATTACCAACTCCAATCTTTGAATGTGACCAAGGTGGCCTCCTCGATACTAAATCTATAAAGCTCATAACATAGTGCTTATAACATCGCACTTTACAATAACTAAATAACAACAATTTATTTATTTATTTATTTATTATTATTTATTTTCAACATAACAATGATAACTAAACATAATATCCCCCACTTGAGATGAACAATGGGAATTTGGGGTCTTCAATGATCTTCGTGAATATTTCTTGACAAAATTGTGATTTCGAACCTTTCCACTTGAACCTTGAACTTAGGCAAATGATGACTTCCCATCACAAATAAAGACTACGGGGTAGGCTAAGGTGTATATGTGTATCGAAACAATATATTGGGTTAACAAAATGAAATGAATGGCTCGAGATGGGTATATCTAGGGTATCTTACACTAAAGGTGAGTGAAACAAAAGGGTTTCACATGGGGTCGAGAAGTCGAGGTGACTAATCGATAGACACAGAATGGTAGGCTATTTGGGTGACAATCCTATAATATTGCCTTCTAAAACTGAAAAGTTCAAATACATCGAGCTAACTCAACATGCCTCGTCTATGGTCTCGAAATGATACAAAAGCCAAGTTCTAAAGTTTACAAGCTACCGGCACACTCATAATTTGGTGGATTTGGGGTAAAATATTGGAAACGGATAAGGCTAATCTCACCATATAATATCAAGGGTTGTATGTGCTCGGCTAAGGTATAATCTAGTTAGGTTAAGAAAAACATGTCAAAATTTTAAAAATGGCATAATTTTTCAAAATAAACTAGAAAAACGAGGGCAAAATAATGTTCAAGAGATAATTCTACTCCGTCCCCACTTGAATTGTACAAAGTCCCTTTTGTACTAAGCATTAAATAAAGGTAAAGTGAAAAGTAGAATTAGGCGAGAACTTCCCCAATTTGCTCCATAAAGAAAGAAGGCCCACGAAAAAGAGCGTGCCTTAGTATAAGCATCATGAACAAACTTCAATCCACGAAATCACACCACCGACAAACATAATTCTAAAAAGAAAAAATGAAAAATGAAAAACAAACCTAACTCACTTTCGTAGGAATCACGGTTGCATTTAGCATATGCAACAAGCCTTTTAAACCACTTGGTGTCCCAAGTGGACGAGTGAAGTCTCGTGAGGGTTTACAGGTAACACACCCACAAAGTTCATTTAAAATACTAATACAAGGTTATTGTATTTTAAAATGAAAGAATTAAAGCAGAGGAAGGTTACATTGTAACTCTGTGAGGGAGTTACGCCGTAACTGGCAAAACCTGACATAAGTTGCAAAGCGAGTGGTTACAGCATAACCACAGAGATGGTATTACACCGTAATTGATAATGCTAAGATTCTGCAGCAAAAGTTTGGTTACCGCATAATCATATAGATGAGTTACGCTGTAACTATGGTCAGATCAGCAAACTGCAACAGTAATTATTTCCTCGTTTCCTGCAAAATGGTTAGAAAACACAAAACCCTACAGAAATGGAAATAAAGCAAAAGAAAGGGATAATTCGGGTTGTCTCCCGAAAGAGCATTTTTTTTTTATTTACGAGTCTTTACGTTAGACTCAGAGCTGCGGGGCTCTATGGGGGCCTTTGGACCTGGCCGACTTCCACCACTCGTTGGCACTCATTCATCCATTTGTTAAATCTTTTTTTTCTTGCAGTATTACGGATGCCATCTGTTCCAAAATTTTGTGAAAGCCGTTCATCACATGATTTTCCCCGGTCATCATCTTCAGCAATAAGACTACTAGTTATACTTATGCTAGATCTTTCACCATTTATTGTGTCAGTGAGATGATTGTACTTATACTGCTTAACCAATCCCTTATGGATTTTTAAGTTCTCAAATCTTATTTTGTACCAATCTTCTAATGCTAATTCAATATCATGTTTCTCGCCCTTGTGAGGGTATATCCATTCATTCGCCTTTCTTTCACATTCTTGAAAACGATTATACGGGGGCCATGCTGTCACCGATTCATTATCCTTGGTTAATATCAGGTTGCGAAAATGTTTGTTTGGAATTGGAGTTTCCTTAATGCCTTGGACAATCTTTCCCTGTATCTGCTTGCAATTATCAACATTCTCTCTACTATCATCAGTAGTAGGATTAAAATGTAGAGGGGGATCTAGTGATTGAACATTAACAACATCAACATTATTTGAAATTTCAACTTTTGGTTTTAAATGCTCTTTCATACTAAAAGTTATTCGTTCATTTTCAGTTCCCAAAGAAATTTGTTTTCAAAACCTTAATTTGAGCCCTACAAGTGGCGAGAAAAGGTCTTCCAACAATTAAGTTGTAAGCCTCCGCTTCCCATGTCAATAACCACAAAATCGATCGGAAAAAGAATTTTCCAATTTTTAAAAGCACATTATTCACAATTCCCCTCGGTACAGCTTTAGAGGAATCAGCTATTTCTATCATAATTGTTGTTTCTTTTAAATTGGTAAGTTTTATTTTATCAAATAAAGCGATAGAGATAAGGTTTACCCCGGCCCCCAAATCAGCTAATGCAAGAATCTTAATATTACCAATAGTGCATGGAAGAAGAAAACTTTCCTGGTATTGCTGCTTCTTAGGAAGTTGGCTTGGCTGGACCTCGTCGTCTTCCGATTTATCATCTTCTTTCAGGTAGTTAATTCCAGATAGATCATTGGTGATAGAGGATGTGCATTGATCTTTCTTTTCCCTATCTTGCGCAAAAATGGCTTTGCAGGAAGTAGCTTTAGCATTACTTGTCTCAAGGTTTTTAGCTAATTGCCCAATTTGTTTTTCGAGGTTTTTAATTGCAGCATCTTGGTTTCATAGGTTCATGTTGGTGTTTTCTTTCACATTGACTGTGACACCCTAGGCAAATCCCACATTGGCTGTGGCCTGGAGAGATGCTGGGCTCATAAGATAACATTCGCCTTACAATGACACAACGCGTTTTGTGGTCTCTGCGGGTGGAGTTCTTAGGAACCGCGCTTAAGCGTGCTCATGTGAGGTAATCTTGGCTTGGGTGACTGCAGGAAGTCTTCAAATGAGGCCACAAAACAAAGCCGTGAGCTACAGGCAAAGCGGACAATATTGTGGTCGAGATAAGGCGGGGTGTTACAAGTGGTATCGAGCCACTCTGAGCCGTTCGGGATGGTGGGGCAAACCTCATCGAGGACGATGAGTCCCAAGGGGTGATTGTGACACCTAGGCAAATCCCACATCGGTGTGGCTCGAGAGATCTTGGGCTCATAAGATAACATTCGCCTTACAATGACACAACGCATTTTGTGGTCTCTGCGGGTGGAGTTCTTAGGGCTGGCGGTTAAGCGTGCTCATGTGAGAGTAATCTTGGCTTGGGTGACTGCCGGAAGTCTTCAAATGAGGCCACAAAAACAAAGCCGTGAGCCTACGGGCAAAGCGGACAATATTGTGGTCAGATAAGGCGGGGTGTTACATTGACCATCCATTCCTTGAGTTTATCTCCCTTTTTTGTAGTTTCTTCGATGTGCCTATGCATTATTTCTTCAAGGCTAGGTTTAGTAGGATTGTTGTTGATTCTTGTGTAGAATCCTGGGGATTTTTCTCGATATCTGGGCCCGTTATTATTCTAATTGTTGAAAAGGTTCTCTCTTCCATATTTAACTTCTCCGATCCTTTTAACTTCCTCGTTGGAGGAACATTCTTTAGTAGGTGGAGTTCCATTTCGCTCTACTTGAATGGTATGCACATTTTCCTTGAGCTTGTTCATGTCTCTTCCTAGACTTTCTAATTTGTTGTTTATTGCTGCAAGACCTTCCATATCTCCATTCTTACTTTGGTTGCTCCCTCCATTGTGCCATTTATGAGAGTGGTCTGCCATCTTTCGAATAGTTTCTAAAGCCAAAGTGGGTGTCATACCAGGAATCGGTCCCTGAGAATCGACCATTTATCTTGAGGAGATGTTCAGAACTTTGTAGAAGACGTTCACCTTTTGTTGGCTGTTGAGGTCATGAGTAGGGCATTTGTATAATAATTCGTTATACCTTTCCTAAGCTTGGTATAGCGTTTCATCACCCTCTTGTTTGAAGTTATGGATTTCTTCTAATTGCTTAGCCGTCTTTGATGGAGGACAAGATCTCTGAATGAAACACTTTTTAGGATAGGCGGTGTTGATAATTCCTGCGGTGTCGGTCAACCCATCTTTTAGCGACTCCGTAAGAGAAATAGGGAATACTCGTAACATGATAGCATCGTGTGAGACTCTGGGAATTTTGAATAGGCTGACAATGTATTCGACGTTGTCTATATGTTCATGGGAATCATCGGTGATGCTTCGAGAGAAGGGATTTGCACGTAATTCCCTCATGAATTGAGGTTTGATTTCGAATTAAGCATCTTCTGCGATAGCCGGCCTAAGAATTCCTGGTCCTTGTTCTTCCCTTGTTAATGCCAAATATTCCTCATGAGTGAGGTTATCTATGTTGACAACTTCCATGGTACCTGAAAACTCGAATAATGACCGTGAGAATAATAGAAAAGTTTAAAATAAAACAAAAATGAAAGACTTAATATTAATCCTAATATAACTCCCAGGCAGCGACGCCAAAAACTTGATGCATGTTTTATTGACCGGGTTTTAATATTTATAAAGTCTCATTATACCTATGGTTCACCCTAATGCACTAACGGGCAATGTATCCGGTCGTGTGTAGTGTAGTATTCGGTAAAGCCGAGGTCGTCCCAAGAGCTATGTGTGTTGGATTATTACTAAGTCTAGGTGTCACAGATTTTAAATATGAATTCGATAAGGAATTAATTATTAAACTACTAAAGCGTATAAAAGAAAATAAAGGCAAAGGATAAATCAATAGAGGAGAGTGGTGCTAACCTAGTTATTCCTCCTAGCTAGTTATGTCTCGTCTACTTACTTCCAATTACTTGGTGGGGTCAAAGTCGAGAGGACAACATTTGGTCAATTCACCCTAACCTATCGGCAAAGATGCCACCACAGAGAAGTCGGTGTCCCTCAAAAGTCCTGTTGTTCCCGGTCCCTAAGCCAAGTCATTAAGTACCGCTACATGCTAGATCTATAATAGTGAGTGCCCCAAGTTAGCAACAAACACTCACCCCTAATTCTTAAGTTCATCCAAGCGGTAGGTGACCAGTTGGTCAAATTGCACAAGTAGAAAGGGTCGTCAGTTGGTCATATCTTACTCTTCCTGTCTCAGTCCGCTCACCTAGGGTTAGTTGGTCATATCTCATAGGCAATTGGCCTCTACCGCCATTTAAAACTATCGAAACAAGGGTAGCTACCAATAAACTATGCATGCATACACTTAGAAATAATTATGCGGAAGTAATGTAAATGCAAACAAAACAATTAAGGAATCATAACTAGGCCAGCACCAAGAGGTGCTTAGCCACTCATATTAACCATACAAATCAATTCAATATTCAAAGTTACGAAATACATGAATCGAAAGTAAAGAAAAGATAAAATGCTAATGCTTATCGTAGGAGAGTGATTTCTCCTTGGAGACGACTCCGTATGCTCCTCTAGACCGCCTTTGGCTTTTTCCCACGTTCTCTGGTTGTTGTGTGTGGAATGGGATGATTAGAAATGCTGGAATTCATGGGGTATTTATAGGCTAGATCTGGGTTACGGCGTAACTAATATAAGAGTTACGCCGTAACCATAAATTCCTTCGTATTTTGCACTAGATCTGCTGGTTGCGGCGTAACCTTATTAGTGGTTACGCTGTAGTCTTCAATATTACTTGGTTACGCCGTAGTTGATGAAATAGTTACGGTGTAGTTATCAGCGGCGTGGAACCTCATTTGACCTAATATAGTTACGTCGTAGCCTTTGGGGAGAGTTACGCCGTAACCTTCTGATGAGTTGGTTTTCTGAGTCACGCTTTAGTTACAACGTAATGTGAGAGATTAGTTACTCCGTAACTTCTTCAAAGTCAGCATACTATGATAAATCTTTTGATACTTCTCTAGTTTCGCGTCTCTTTAGCTCTAATGCTTGTAATTTACGAAAGTGGAAAATAATGGAAAACAAGCGTAAATCCATATAAATGATATAAATTACATGCATTATCGGAAATTGACACTTAATATTAAGGACTATTTGATGTTATCACGACTTAACTAATAATGCTACGGACTTAATCACTAAACAAGACTTAAACATTAAAAAATAATTCCCAACAATCCTCCGTAACTTGATCTTCCTTGTGAACTTCAATTTCTTTTACACTCCTAAGGATCTTGGAATTATCTTTAAGTCGCATTCTTGAGATTGTCTTCATTATAAGTTACATGCGACATCATATCAGCAAACATTTAGCACTCCATGGTCTTTTCAGCAACGATGACTATCTGTACATCAAAACATGAAAGTTTCATACTATTCTCATCACTTCCAAATGTGTAAACTTTTGTGAGAGGTGAATCATAGAAAATTTAATGGATTTGATGTCTCTTTATCCATTAGCCATCACTACTGGAGTAGCCAATGTTTTGGTGTATAAGACCATGGTACATTGATAACCATCTGATTTTTTTGCAAACCAGCAGCTATCAACAGATTTGTTAAGTCTTTACCAAAAGCTGTACCCTTTTGGATTAGTCATGGTTTTCCACAACCTTTACCACAAGCCACAATCTTGTGGGCTAGTCAACTATTCATCCACACAGATATGGTGAGTTGAAAACCATACAAGTTTTGGTAAATTGTCAGCCATAAATGGATTTGAGATATATTTACCAGAGTCGTTTGCTCATGGATTAGTCAGTTCTTGTATGGGTTAGACATGGTGAGCGATAACCATTTGTTGTGACAAGACAAAGTACTTTCACCAAGTGCCTCCTCTCAAAATCCATTTTATTTATCAACTTTTAAAACCTACCCAACAACACTTAGAAAATTCTTCCAAACACTTAAAAATTATTGTTGTTGAGCTTTTGATTCAACTAACCTCAAAAGCTGATAACATGCATCATTCATTCTCTCACCAAGCAACTTCTTCTCAAGCATAATCTTGCAAATCCTATTTGGAAGTGGATACTCCACTTCTGTTAGCATATAAATATTTGAAGTTTCTAATACCAGACAATGCACTTGACAAGTATGAAAATATCGCCATCTGATCACTTGTTCTTGACAGGCCAGCTTCCAGATTTCATCATTTGCATCTGGTGCTTTAAACATGGTTTTCAAATCTCCCCAGAGGACTCTCTCATATTCTTCCTCAGGCCTCTTATCACCATGTTTTTCCACCATTAGTGTAAATGTTAGGTCACTAGTTTTACAACACAAGCTTACAAGAAAGAGATAAAGGCGATTGAACAATAAACCAAACAAACACACACGTTATACTAAGACAGTTACGCGTAGGAGTATGAGTGAAAGAGAAATATTGAACAACCAACCCTCAAGTGAGGGTTATACAAGAGTATTTATAGGAGAGAAGCTAGGGCAACACTCCTAGTTCCCATCCTTTCTCCTATGGGCTTGGGCCTAAGCTCATGGGCCTTCTTTATAAGCTTAAGGCTAATAACAAACATAAAGGCCATAATTAACTACCTATTACATATGAGTAACTAACACTTGAATTAAGGTTTAGGAGTGATTCCAACAATCTCCCCACAAGTGTTGGTGATGAAAACAGTGAAGGCGTTGATGTAATAGTAGCTTTGACTTCTTCGACATTCTTCTTTCTTGTGAGAAGGAATGCCTTGATTCAAACAATCTCCCGGTGTAGAGATAGTTTTCTTTGAGCAGTTATGCTTTGATGTCATCTTTAACTTTGTTCTTAGATCATTGTTCTTTGTGATGAAAGTGATAGTATGTTATTGTATGCATCAAGTCTCGCCTTCAGTGCCTTCTTCGCCTCTGGTGTCTCCACGTCATTCTTCAACATGATCACACGCTCTTTGGCGTTGGAATTCATCTTGATGAAGTTCTTTAAGTCTTTAACTTTGTAGATTCTTTGTTTTGATGAAGAATCATTACATTGTTGTGTTGCTTTTGGATAGAACTTCCATTAGTGATGATGTTGGCGTGAACATGAGAAGAATCGACGATCATCCCGCTCCGAGCTTCCATACAAAGAAAACATTTCAAGCGGTTAGCAATAAGCGGATTCCGCACTTACAAGTTTGAACTTGAGAGTGTTGACAACATAGTGTGAAAACACAACTCTAATTCTTACAAAAGCCGTTCTGAACTGGAGTCCCACAAGTGAGATAACGCGATGTACCGAGGTACATCTGATTCGAGATAGTCGTTGAGGTACACCAAGCATCACCTCCGATCGTAGATCGTTTGAGACACACTAAGCGTAATCCACGGGAGTTACCAAAGTGACTGCTTGTCGAGTGTTTGTTAGGTCACTAGTTTTACAACACAAGCTTATAAGAGAAGAGATAAAGGCGGATGAACAAGTATCAAACACAAACACACAATAATATGAGATGGTTATGCGTGGTGAGGTGAAAGAAGAGAAACTTGAACAACCAACCTTCAAATGAAGGTTATTACAATGTATATATAGGCAAGGAGCTAGGGCAACACTCCTCTCCTTCCCTATTCCTTATTGGGCTTGGGCCTCGACATGGGCCTTCTACATAAGTGGACCTTAAACAAACATAAAGGCCATAATAAAGCTACCTATTACATATGAAATATAAATACTTGAAATCTTGTTTAGGAGTGATTCCAACAATCTCCCCTCAGTATATATGAATGTAAGCGGTGAAGCGTTGATGTAATAGTAGCGGTGGCGTCTTCTAACATTCTTCTTTCTTGTGAGAGGAATTGTCTTGATTGAACAATCTCCCGGTGTAGAGATAGTTATCTTTGAGCGATTATGCTTTGGCGTCATCATTAACTTTGTTCTTTGATCATTGTTCTTTGTGGTGAAAGTGATAGTATGTTGTTATGCGCATCGATGCGCCTCGGTGCCTTGTTGCTCCGGTGTCTCCGTCATTCTTCAACATGCTCACACGCTCTTTGGCGGTGGAAATCAATCTTGATGAAGTTCTTTAAGTCTTTAACTTTGTAGATTCTTTGGATGAGCGAAGAATCATTCGGCGGTTGTGTTGCTTTTGAATAGAACTTCCATTAGTGATGATGTTGGCGTGAGCATGAGAAGAGTCGACACGATCATCCCGCTCGAGCTTCCATAAGAAGAAAACATTGCAAGCGGTTAGAAATAAGCGGTTTCCGGCACTTACAAGTTTGA
Source organism: Chrysanthemum lavandulifolium (assembly GCA_022545495.1). Taxonomy (NCBI): domain Eukaryota; kingdom Viridiplantae; phylum Streptophyta; class Magnoliopsida; order Asterales; family Asteraceae; genus Chrysanthemum; species Chrysanthemum lavandulifolium. The sequence goes on along the minus strand of CM040242.1, from coordinate 77,922,321 downwards.
ACTTGAGTGTTATGACATAGTGTGAAAACACAACTCTAATTCTTACAAAGGCCGTTCTGAGCTGGAGTCCCACAAGTGAGATAACGCGATGTGCAAAGTACATCTGATTCGGATGAGTCATTGAGGTACACGAAGCATCACCTCACGACGTAGACCGTTTGAGACACACTCCGCGTAATCCACGGGAGTTACGAAGCGACTTCTTTGTCGGTGTTTGATGTTGACCACGGCGGGAGTTTCCATTCAATCACGAGGATCACGATGTGAACCTCTCATAAATGTTCTCGACAGTTGCTAAGATCATGAAGGACTCGATATGAACCACCGAATCACGAAGATCTTATTTGTTGATCAACAAGTGATTAAATGTCAAGTGTTCCTAAGAGATCTTTTGATGAATCTCGTGGCTCTAGACTCAATAGTGCGTTTTGGTTTTCTGACGAGAGACTAGGGAGAGGTCTCCTTCTTCAATACCGGCGATCTCTAAGAAAGCCAATAGTTTATGTAGGGTTCCACAGTGAGAATGAAACAAGCTTACGTTGAGAGAAACTTGAGTGGCTAAGAAGGTTTAGTGCATGCGTCCTTTGGGTCCATGACGACTTTTAATCTTCAATACCGGTGTCACTAAGTGACAACCCGGTAGCATATGAATTGAACCGATTATGCGCCTAAGTTGAATAATCGGAGGGCTATTTCTTTTCACCCTTTACTTTACATTTCTTTTGATTCTTCAACTCCTTCTTTCTCCGATTCTCATTTTCTCCTTTTATAATCATTCCTAAGGACTTCTAACACTAACTAATGGTAGTGTCCTTGGGTAGATCCCTCCGACTCTGGCGGATCATAGAACAGTTATTCCTAACCTTAGTCACCTTATAACTCCATGACTAACCTATGTTTGCCATTATAACCACTTGTAATTGAAAAAATATCTCTCAAAGGGTTTGTAAATGAAAAACATGTTTGAACCACGGTGAGAGATAAGTTTTTGCATAAATACTCCCCTCCACATGTGCTTAATAGTTTAATGGTTAAATGCACGTGAGGAAAAGCGCGCACTTTATGAATTGATCCACTAAAGATAGACAATCTCCCGAGACACGGTTCGTTGAATAGTTAAAGAGTTACATTGTCGGTTTTAGGTGACAACTAGCTCTAATAACTACCTTGAAGGTGTAGACAAACCTCGAAAGGTTGTCATACCCGTCGAGTTCATGTCTATCAAGAGCTTCTCGAATGGTACATTCTACTAAGACAAGTCCTTTGCGAGACACGTTTACATCACTAGCGAACTAGCTTGAAATTATTACCCGTCCGGGACAAGTCTTTTCGAGTTACAAGCAGTTTAGTACCGTCAATTCGTTGGTTAAGTCACGAGGTACAGTTCATTTGCATTTTGTACACCATATTTCTTATCACATAATTTTCTCCCCTCAAAATGGCATATAAGATGTTATTTTTGAAACATTTGAAATAAATATGACCATTTTGAGTTTTGCGGGAAGAGTGACCACTTGTGAACAATTTGTGAACAAAGTTTTCATCAAATACTCCCCTCGACTAGTGATATAAGCGGTTGAGGTTTTGAAATCATATGGGAAGTACTTGTCTTTTGAGCAAAACCTTGAAAAATGAAAGGTTTGATAGGTTTTACTCAAAAATAAGAAGCTTTCGCTCCTTTTATAAGGATTGTGGCGAGGCGTACCACGGGGTCCTTTCTTGACAATTACGGGTTGTACAACATTATGTGTGCACAAGCCATTCACATATATAATCATACATCCAAAATCATATGAAGGAAACCAATTAAGGGGTACCGGGAAGTGCGGTGATATTCCCGAGTGCGCGCAGGGCGTTGAAAGCCGATGATGTTTCTCTGAGTCGACCACCAACATAGCTCTCCGATCGTGCAGGCGATCCGCCGACGAACAACCGTTCATCAATCAAGGTGATGATCGTCTCACATCCCTCCTTTCACGAGAATTCCAACGCTTAGGATTCCCAATTTTATTGCGTATATCCTTCAATCGTATGCCAATCCATCCCTAACCATCTTCAAGGTATGATCCCGAATTTGTGGAGCTCACTACACGCCATTAAGCAGTTCTGCGAAGTTCACTGCGGTAAACAATGCCGAAAGGTTTCTTGATGGCGTAAGTTGTTTGAGTGGTTGATGTCGGGAAGATCAAGTTGTGGTGGAGTGAAGTTTACGTTTACGATATGATTCAACGACCATCCGGATATCTTGACCGTTCTTTGATCACAATCGTCTAATGAAGATGAGCCGACTTGATAAATTCACGTTGAACTTGATCGAGAAGCTGTCTCATCGACCACATACTTTGGCAAGATACATGTCTTGATGTCGTTGAGGACAAGTTCTCAAAGTCGACTTCGGAGAATCCATAGTCTGTTCATCATGTCGTTTGACTATGATATTCTTTAAGAATGTGTAGTCCAGCTTAGACTTGAGATCAATGTGTTTGATGGCCACGATGTCCTTGAGCTATACTGCGCATGTTGAGACTTTTGAACCGAGCGACTTGGTAGTAGATTCTTGACGTTCGGGCCAATGATGAATCCCATACAATGCATCTTGGTCATATGCTTGCGTTGTCGAGAAAACAAGTGGGTTGCACGTTCCTCGATAGCTATCTTTGTTAGAGTAAATGGTGCGGGGAATGGAAGAGTCAATGATGTAGTGTATTTTCTCGAACCATCGCCACCATGGAGAAGAAATTCGGTCTTTGTTGAAGAAATATCGGAAGGAATCCTTGGTTCGTCTGCTGCTTGGCCAATGGTTGGTAGAGGTTTGGTCAATCGGTGTAGTATGGAGGTTGTCCCTTTGTGTGAAGTCAATGTTTGCTTCGGATTGAGCCAATCCATGTTGTTAGACATAGCTCGGCGATGTTCTCAAGATGATATTCGACCTCGAGGGCACTTTCGGGCTGTCTTTCCATAATTGAAATGCTTCATTCTTGATTCGCTTCAATTGATTTAGTCATTTTCTTCACATGGAACTTTTCTTGCAGCAGTTTTGCATGCTCCAATGTTGAACCATCTACCAATTCTTGACCTTCATCGGGGTAGGGAGTTTGATTGACAAGTGTGGAGAACCATTCAAACTCTTGGTTTTATCGTCATCTAGCCATGATCGACTCGGGTGAGTCGTCTGTTTCTTCTTTTGGAAGGCTTTGATGATGAAGTGGTTTACGCACTTGTTTGGGTGAGGTGGGTTGTTGTTGGGGCTCGAGGACCTCTTCATCGTCACCACCCTTATACTCAAAGTAATCACCAATTTTATGAGTCGGGGTGGTAACTCGGAATCGTCACGAGGTTTTCGGTTGAAGAGCAGTAGTAGGAGACCTTTGTTGAGTAGGGGTCCGTTGGGGAGGAGGAGGCATCGAAGAAGATTCACCGGGCCCCTTCGGCGTTTAGGTGTAGAGTCTTTATCCTTATCCTTATCTTCATCGTCTGCGGGACGTTTGACTTTCTCTTCAAATCTACAAGCTTCTTGAAGTTGGTAGTCCGCAATGCTTGATCTGATTTTGCTTCTTGATGTTGAGCATTGCGGATCGTGGCGACATTTGTGTCACAAGCTTGGCTACCAATTCATTATTCGAGAACACGACCGAATCGGTCGGATTGATTAATGACGGTTAAGGCGTTGATCGAATAGTTTGTTTGGCGATCGCATCGATTTGGATAAAGTTGTCTAGTGAATAACTCCTTTGTGACTTTAGGAGCGTATTCGAAGGTACTTTTTAGTGTAGCCTTGATCATTTCGTTCGAGTTCCTCGGCGGTGTTGTTTCATGAATTCTGAACAAACTTCCTTTCCTTTTGCATCTTTTCATTCTCGTCATCTGGATCTTGTATGTGATCGACAAAGAAATTGACTTCTTGTTGAGCACGTCTTTCTTTCGACTTGTTTGTGACTTTGGTAATCCGTTCATGAGCTTGAAATCCAAGATTTAGGTGGTTTCTTCACGATTTGGATGATGATCTGGTTGACTTTGTTGATGGTGGTGGTGATGAATGAGATGAAGAGTCGATGATGAGGAGACATGAGGAGACTTCATGTCCTTAGGAGTTCGAGGTTTTCTCCTTTGAATGTGTTGGGTATCTAGAAGAAACTTTGAGTAATCATCCTCGTCATCCTTAGACTTTTCTTTCTCGGTTTCGGTTTCTCAAAATCATACTCAATAGTGTCTTCAACGAGGCTTTTGTTGTTGCACAAGAGGGTGGCACCGACTCCTTATCGGGTTGATTAACCGCATCGGAGATGGTTTAGAGTGGCGACACCACTTGAGCCTCAGGGGCCACCCATTTGATCTTTAGCAAATTCGGTGACCTTTTGAGTGTGTCGGACATTGTGAAACTTTTTCTGTATGATTTATCAATTGCTCTTCTTCATCTTGAGCTTTCATCACGAGGTACAAGTGCGATGAGTCTTCTCTTTTCCTTTAATAGTTTGAGGACTTGGAGGTTTTGATGCTTGAGGATCTTCATCCTTTGCGATTTTGAGAGAATGTGATCTCTTCATACGTGTCGGTAGCCTCGAATCCTCGTCCACGAGTTGTCTTTGTGGTTCAAGTGAAAGGATCGGAGTGGCTTCTAGAGAAGGAACTTTCTTCTTAAGAGTGGGTTTCCTCTTTGGAATGGGTTTCTTCTTAGGAACATTCCTTTGACTATCTGTACTTGTGACACTTCACTGCACTTCCTTTTACGGTTCTCCTTACGGTGTACGGAAGATTTTTCATCGAGTGACCAACTTTGCCTTGTTTGGCTTCGGATATCTCTTATGCGTTTGAGCTTTCGACATCTTGATTAGAAGGAAATCAGCGACCTGACACCTTGTTTCTTTGTAGGCGTTTCCTTGATTCTTACGGATAGAATAGGTTCCGTCAACATGTCGTGATTGTTGGGGTCATTGAGCCTCTTGGGGATGTCGGGATGAAGTCCAAGTGCTCTTTGGATCAACAATTTGGTATATCGATGTAGGAATCTTTGAGCCAAGTTTGTTGAGAAATGACATCATGTCATCCCAAATCGAGCTTGATAGCGATGTGTTTCTGATGACGAAGGCCCAAAATATTTGCGGTTCTATGAGCTTAGGATGCTCATAGCATTGTCACGACCGAAGCAGAGACTTGGTGATGATCATGTAGAGTGTTCTCCATGGTTGAGGAATACTCTTAAGCTCTACTAGAGTGCTTGTTGATTACTCCTGTAGCCTCGTCATAACCGATATCGATTAAGAATTGGAGAGTGAGCTCTTGATGGGTGAGGCATATAGTTTGGTTGGATCGACTTGAGAATTAAGAAACGACCCTTAAGTCTGGGTGTAATGATGACTTGTTTGTGATTGAGTCACCTTCACGGGTTTGTCCTTTGACCCTTTCCATAGTGTTCGAGGCTGTTGGATGTAGATCTCGGGGACGATTCGAGAGTTAGTAAGCATGTTACGATATGGATGAGTCCTCGAATATCAATAGCAATGAGACATGAAGATTGAGCAAGTGAGGGTGTCAAAGTCAACACGGAGATTATTCTTTCCAATCTTCATTGGATAACCATGAGGATAGATATCGACAATGGAGAGAACTTGGTGCATCCACATTCATTTGTTCGACCATGTCGTGATGCGAAATAACATTAGCCAAAAGAACCAACATATCGAAAGACATGATGTTAGTCAACGAAGGTCTTATTGTCTAGTTATTGAATGTACGGTGTCAATGATTATTCTGAGTCCTAAGTCACTTGTATGTTCAATAGTTCAATGATATCGTGAAATGTTTAGTGAGTTAGTTAACTTTAAGTTTTAAAGTTTATGTTATCACTTATTGTTCACAATATATCAAAAGATTTAAGTTTATTAGTGACATTTTGGATTCGTGATGATATGATTAGTTTATTTACAAGTTTGTACAAGTAACAATTCATCATGAAGGTCAATCCGAGGTTAAGCGTAGTTTAGGCAAAGTTATGCGTGAGCGGTATATGATATATGTTTAGGCGTAGACTTACGCGTAGAATCTATCTTCTGCGTAAGAAATGTTCTGCGTGGGAAAGGAGTCCTTATGCGTAGAGTCTATGCGTGAGCATATATAGTCCTTACGGCGTAAGGCTACTCGTGAGAGTTGACCTTAAGCGTGGGGTCCTTGTTCGCATATCCTTCACGAGGATCTGCGTGGTCCATTGTAGAACCTTAGCGTAGAAGCTACGCGTAAGACAAATCTTCGCGCATAACAATCTCGCGTAAGGTGATCCTTATCGTAGATAATCAAATGACCTTGATTACGAATTATGAGTGTAGCAATCACGAAATAAATTATCAAATCATCAAAATCGGCACATACATTCATTTCAATAACAACACATGGCATGAATTATGTATAAATCGATTCTGCGTAGAATATCTTCGCGTAGACTAAACTCCCCAGTTCTCTGGCGTATCAAATCTAGCCATGGATTATGCACCAAAGTTATTCTGGTAGTTCAAGAGAGTTGTATGAGCTTATATACCAAGTATTAACATCTAACTCATGGTGAATCAAAAATACCCAATCTTATGAACCTTAAACCCTAATTTCAAAATCTGAATTCATCAGTGTTTCTGGGTAGTTATAGAGCAAGGATATGATTAATTCAACATCATATGAACATAACCCAGCAATATTTAGACCAAAAACACTTCTCATTTGGAAAAACCCAAATCCACGCATAAACCCTAAGTTTCAAAATCAATCAATTCATGTTTCTGGGTAAGATTTGAGGATAAAGATATTATCATTGATGCTAAATACACTTTTTGAAACAATCTTTTTAACCACAAACACACAATCTTGATTATATGATCATACACTTATGCGTAGATCATAAAACCGAGATTATACATAGTTTTAACCGTTGGATTTTTGAAAAATTCAAAACCATTGCTTAAAAACATGTTGTAAACGCAGAAACACTTACAAAATGATGATCTGAAACACGGATTTCTTGAGTGAATATTATGCGTAGGATGATAATAGGTTTTTTTTTTTTGTAATAAATGTGAAGTGAAAGTTAGGTGGAGGATAGTTTTATTCAAAATATTATTAAGGTTTTGTGGTTTTGGTCCCTCCACTTTTCCTTTTTCATCAAAGCATTTTAACTTCCATTTTGGTTACCAAGCGAAGATTTTTGGAAAGACACTTGACGACCTCCCCTCGACTTGAGAAAATAATGAAAGGTTATAAATTAAAGTCCGGGTGTCTTTGAACCAGAAATGTACCACCATTTGTATGAGAATCAACGAGATGTGATAACATGCAAGTACAGATGTTTTGAAGCAGTTAATGGATTATTTTCTCCCCTCAACACTTGATCGGAAAAATCTTGAATTTTGAAAGATAAAAGTGTTGTGGAAAAATGTACTTGCAATGTTTAAAGAAAGTAGAGTTTAGAAGAATATTTTTGTTGTTTTATCGGATTTTATATTTTTGTATTTTGTTTTTGAAAATTTATTTACAAAAGATGTTTTGGTGTTTGACAGGTTTTTAAGACGATTTTAAGAGGTCATCCAATTCCTCTTGAGTCAAACACCTCATACCAATTCGGTGGACCAACTCATTAAACCTAGCGGGAGGCAAGGCTTTGGTGGCGGATCGCCAATTGGTATTCGATACCATAAAGTATAATTCAACGGTACCACATTCTACATGGTCCTTGATGAAATGATATCGTGATCGATGTGCTTTGATTTAGTCTTTGAGCGGGTTGCGAGATTGCAATAACACTCCGATTGTCATGATACATCGGGATTACATCAAATACGTAACCATAGTCTTTTAGTTGTGTTCTCATCCAAATGACTTGAGCACAACACGCGGACATGGCTACATATTACCTTGGTTGATGGCGATGTACAATCTGCTTTTTTGATTGCCAAGATACGGTTTATCACAGAAATTGTAGTGCTCTGAAGTACTTTTCCTTGAGTCTAAGCATCCTGCGTGATCGGCGTCTGAAAAAGCGATTAGTTCAAAACGAAATCCTTGGGATACGGATCCCAAATTAATGGTTCCCTTTATGTATCGGAGGATTCTTTTAGCCTCGAGAGGTGAGTTTCGATTAGTCGCGACGATAGCGGGAGCATAGATAAGCGGCAAAGACAATGTCGGTCGCTGGTTGTTAGATACATGAGAGACCCAATAATACTTGGTATTTGGTAGGGTCAACCAATTTCCATGTAAATCGACATCTAATTTCTTGGTATGAGCCATTGGTGTGGCATAAGTATCACGGTATTCATTCCAAATTTGTTTAACAATTCAAGGGCATATTTGGGTGACTCGGGAAAATACCACGGGGTGATTGATGAACTTGCGGTCCTAGAAAGAGCGTAAGTTCACCCATCATGGACATTTCAAAATTTTTCTTCATGAGTTTTGCAAAGCGATTGAAAACTTTTATGTGTTGACCCAAAATGATGTCATCCACGTAAATTTGAACAATTAAGATGTGTGCCCGTGATATTGTATGAAAAGAGTTGGGTCAACCGAGCCTTTGGTGAAATTATTGGCAATGAGGAAAGATGATAGCTTATCGTACCATGCAGGGGCTTGTTTGAGACCATAAAGAGCTTTGTTCGGTTTGTAGACATGGTTGGGAACTCGGGATCAACGAATCCATCGGTTGGTGACATAGACCGTTTCTTTAAGTTGTCCATTTAGAAGCGCCGTTTTGACATCCATCGATGAACCGTCATGTTCATATGAGTCATGACGCGAGAAATATCGAAACGACCTCAAGGCGAACAGCAGGAGCAAAAGATTCTTCAAAGTCTATTCCTTCTTCACGCGATAACCCTTAGCAACTAGCCGTGACTTGTTTGGATGACATTCCTTGACATCAATTTGTTTTCCAAATCCATTTTAGACCAATGGCGTAGACTCTGTTGGTCTTTCAACGATTCCATACTTCAAGGCGTTTGAATTGGTTGAGTTCTTCTTGCATGGATTCAATCCGGTTGTCTTTTGTCATTGCGTCTTTAATGTTTTAGGTTCGATTAATGAGACGGTGAGTGCATAAATGCGGTGTTCACCATCCGAGTGAAGGCGTTGTCTCGTAACGGTTGGTTGATTCGGGTTGCCAATAATGTTAGCGGAGGATGGTCTTTTGTCCATCTATGTGTAGAGGTTGATGTTGATATACATTGTGCGATTACGAGGATTCAAATTGTTTGTAGAAGATTCCGCAACATCACAGTGCGGCGATCTCATTAGCAAGCGGGTTGAAGAACGCATTTGGATCAAAATCTGCGGTGGGGTTACTTCATTGAGATATCATCGGTGGTTCATCGTTGTTGGAAGCGGTGTGTTCAAGCTGTTGTGTTGGAGTTAATTGGTGTAGGTGCATCTTCAACGATGGTTGTTGTAGCAGTGTATCGGTATAGGAATATTATCGGGTTGTGCGGTGAAACATCGGATACACGAGAGCACGTTCATCAATATCATCACGAGCAGGAGGAGCAAATAACCTTTCCATTTGTTGTGAGTTAGGCGAGGGCTTTCTTGGTGATGATGGGGTTGAGGAAGTTTAAGCGGTTGTGTCCGGTTCTAAGGCGTTATACTCGAAGCCATTTCCGTGAGTTCATCGAAATGAGCATGAATCGTTTCCATAACCTCCTTGGTTCGACGATTCAGTTGAAACCTTTAGAATTGTCACGATATCAATAAAGACTCCAATATCGACTTTTGCTTTGAGCTTTCCAAAGTCATCACGATCATTATTCGGATAGCAAAGGGATCCAAATACATGAAAGTGTTTGAGGTTCGGTTTATGGTTGTGGACAAGCTCAAAGGTGTTTTGTTGTGGCGTTTGTGATCATAGAGCGGTTTGAGTATAGCATGCGATGGATCGACACGCCCATAAGTGTCTGGAAGTTTAGCATTGATTAACATTGTTCTTGCGACTTCCACTAACGTTCGGTTTAGTCTTTCAACAACTCCGTTTTGTTCGGTGTCCGTGCAATAGATGTTTGATCTTTGAATTCCCACTTTCTCATAAAATTCACGAAGGGTTTTGTTAACAAATTCGGTTCCTTTATGCATTACGATGATTACGGCGGTGTTGCGGGCTGAACACATATCTTTGTGAGAAGGTGATGATCATTTGTGGAGCTTGGTCTTTGCTACGAAGAAAGTAGACCCAAGTCCATCGTGAGTAGTCATCAACAATTACTAAGATGTAGCGTTTGCCATTGATCGTTTGCAGCGCGCCGGGCCACACAAATCCATGTGAAGAAGATGTAGCACATCTTTGAGGCGTGTTCCACCTTTGAAGGAAAATGAGCACGAGTGCTTTTCCCTTGTTCACGGTGAGCAAGGTGATCTTTTGAATCTGGGAATCGTGGGAGTCCTTGACTAGTTTGTGTCGAGCAAGGTTGGTGATGGTTTGAAAGTTTAAATGTGATGAGCAGCGGTGCCATAGCCATGATTTTGTAGATGTTGCCTTTGAAAGTAAGCAAATGGGAGAGGAAGCAACCATGTCTTGCATAGAGATAGTGTAGAGACTAGAATTACGCGAGCCGGACATAAGATCGTTTCCTTGTAAATCACGAATGAAACAAGTTTTCTCCACAAAGCAACCTCCAAATCTCCATCACAAAATTGACCTCTTGAAAGCAGTTGTGACCGAGGCCTTCCACATAGTAAACCTGCGATTTCGATGTTCCCATTAACATAATCTCCGTAGCCCATGATGGGCTGCAGTGATCGTTCGAATCGGCGGTGCCAATGAACTTTGCAATAAAGTTTGATAACAGTTTGAGATTGCTGTCATGTGTCGGGAACATCCGCTATCAACAATCGAGAGAATGATCATATCACTGCGGTACACACAGACGACACGGATGGAATAGAAGTAGATGTGGAACCCGAAATGTGAGAGGTTCGAAGCGATATGTTGAACATACACACATTTATAATTTTAGGCATCCATTTAAATCCTAGTGTGTTATATATCCATTTCGCCATCTATAACTACTCTTTGCTTTAGTCTTAGTGAAAGCAGGGGTGGTACTACATTCTTAGGAGGTGAGCGGGAGCTCTTGTGATAGCAATGGTTGCCTTAGAATCTAAAGATGGTGGTTTACCAAGCACGGACTTAGAATGATTAGTTGGCCTAGAGGTATTCCGATTCTTAGGATTCCGTAATCTAGAGATTATAGCTTTAGCAACACATTTGTCATGACAATCGAATTCATACTCTTTTGACAAATATCACAAGGTGCATCGGTGAATATCAAAGGTACTTAATGGTTTAGCATTCGTTACATCACTATTTCTATTACATTTGCGACATGACATCTATAGTGGAAGTAACATGAGTTTTATTCGAGTCCTAGGGTGTTCTTCTACTTTAGCATTCCTTATTGATCTTTTCTTAGGTGCAACTTCCTATTCTTCGTTTGGGTGCTCTAGGGCGTGAAGTGCGGACGTTTGGAAAGATGCAACTATTCTGTTTGATGAGGAAAACACATTAGCAACTTGTGATTTGGCGGTGGGAATTCTAGGTTCACGATTACTAAGTGTGTTGGTGCTAATCTCTTAATCACGATGGCGGGAGTTGTTCATACTTTCCTAACATTTCCGTAACTTAGAGATGGTGTGAATCGGATCTTGATTTTGAGCGAATATTACCGGCAAAATTCATGACTTCTCTAGTGTGAGCAAGATAGTGATCAAGTTCGTTTGATGCTTCATCTCGAGTCTTTTTGAGTAAATCAAATATGACACCATATTCCTGTTTAACTTTTAAAAGTTCTTGTTCATATTTAGAGATTTGACTTTTCAAAGACACGTTTTGATCATCCAGATGCTCAATTTTAGGATCAGAAGATTTTGCACTCAATTGAGCAATTTTCTTTTGAAAACTAAGTTGATGGTTGTGAATATCTTTTTCACACCACTGAAGACGACGTTTTGCATTGTGAATTTCCGTGTGTAATCGTTTATTTTCAGCTTTTAAAGACTCGATCTGAAGCACATTATCCGTGTTCTCAACAGTTACAATAGTTTCAACAATATCAGCAGAGATATGATCAGATGCATATGGCAACGAATAGAATAGCACAACATTATGGATATCGGCACAGATAACATCTTCCAAGAGTCGATCAACATCTTTTCTTAACGGTTTCTTTTTGCGTTTTGTGTTAGTAATAGATGTTTACATTTTCTCAGCGTTTTCATTACCCAAGTTCCTTATGAAAATCCTTTTCGAGCAATTGCACAACTTTTCAAGTTTTAACATTAGGTAAAGATTTTTACGAAAAATGTCTCTTTGTTCGCGCGCGGGCGATTGAAAATGTTCAACTTTTATTTCGGATCGATATTCTATCTCATGTTGTAAAATTTTGAGGTCGCCATGAAAATGTCAAAATATCGAAGGATTTTTCGATTTTCGGGTTTGAGTTTACTTCACTAATGGAAGGTAAAGGACCGTAAGTTTGTGCAAAGGCTGTTTTGGGATTAACAATAGAGGACTCGGGTGTTTTGATGATAACCCTTGGTGTGTTAGAAGAATCCGTTGGTGTGTGAAAGTGACCGCGTTTTATAATTAAAGGTTTGTTGTAAACAACATTTTTAATTTTGATCGACTCTCGTCTTACGCATCTAGTTCCTCTTGTGATGGTATTCAACAACACTCATGTGATATTATCAATTTTGTATGTTGCTTTGGAAACTTGAGGAGTTGGTTTGAATGTTTTTAGGAAAAGCTTTGGTTTATGTCGACTAGATTTTTCCATATCCATTTGGATTGGGTTTTAAGGTAAACTTTTCAATAGTCATTCTTGATTCACCATGTTTGTAAACAACCGTTTTAAACTCTTTAATTTTGTTTTGCAAACCGAGAATTTACGCAAGAAGGTCATCTACCGATTCGTTGAATGCTTTTTGTATCACGGAGCTGTTTTGACAATTTAACAACTCGACCTTAGCTTTTGATGTTCCAAGGTGAGGCGTTAAGTTGCTTTTATGTTCATGTTTGATTGTTCTATTTGGGACAACAAAGCATTCTTCGAGGCTAGATCACGCATCTGTCTCTCTAAATATTTTTCGTTTTGATGAGATTTTGCAAAGCGGCTTCAAAACCTTTTCCACGATTTTCTTGAGTTTTGAAAAGTTGAGTTGCATTTGTAAACATTCAAAATCCTTTGTTAACAGATGCATTTTACTTTTTAAGGACGATTTAATGCATAACATTCCTCCATTTTGATTTTATGGTCTTGAATTAACCGAGCAAAATCCGGATGAGGCAGCAGATCATCTTGTTCAGCGTGAGTCTCAACATGATCATTCGAAGATCCTCAAATGCGACCACGAGTCAATTTGATTATCAAGGAAACCATGAGGTCATCTTGATCGTCAAATGTAACTACTGAGGTTAACTTGAAAATCGTCGAGAGGAAGATGTAGAAGACTCATTTTGAGCGATCGATCCGTCTTGGGATTCGAGATATTGGCGGAGATATTAGTTCGAGATATGATGATGGTTTGTTCGGTACACGAGACAAGCCATCGATGTCATCTCTGGGCTGAATCACTCATGTGCGACTCATGCATATTAGCCATCAACATAACGGTTGCATTAGCTTGCAAGTCCTCCATATCATCATCGAGTGCGCATACGCCATAAAGCTCATTTCTTTGGTTGTAAGAGATCCACGACTTCATCCTTAAGAGCCAAAAGTAAGGCCTCTTTGAAATAAGCACTTGCCCTAGTCCTTGGCTTTGGGCATGCATTAGCCAGTGTCCTTTTTCATTGCGGTTGTAGCATCTAAGACCATTTAACCGATTACGAGCATTTCCTGTTCCACCACTTGAGCTCTGTTGTTATTCCTACCCAGACATTAAACCCTTGACCACCGCTCATCGGCGACCATAATCACGATTACGAACTTCAACCGTCCATTGTTCTGCATGACTTGAGTCCGTGTGTTAGATGAGGAGCGAATCGATTGTTGGATTTGTTGGTGTAACGGCCAAAAGCATTAGCAATCATCACAAATCCTTGTTGCAATGCTTGAATGGATCGATTTCCTCGGTAGCTTCAACGACATATGCTTGAGCATTGTTCTTTGTATGGGACCAATTGATTTTGTTGAGGTTGAGGTTGTTCTTTGTGAAGGTGTGTTGGAAGCGGTGGTTGAGTTCTTTGGTTGAGAGGATAATTACATTGAGCATACAAGGCAAGTTGTTGATTATCCGGTTGTATTTGTTTAGCAATTTGAGCACGGAGAATCCTTTCGATCAACTTCCTTTTCATGAGGCTTCAAGTAATCGTACAACAATCCATAAGTAGAATGATGCATGTTCTTCGCAGCGGAGAAAAATGACATACTTCTCCCATTCGGGACCAAGACTACTCGGGAACTTAGTATTCACTTTGCAATTCTTGGCATGATGATGTTGTGTTTATCCAAATCATTGATGATATCGAAAATCGATGATGATAGGATTCTAGTGTCTCTCGGGTTCAATCATGAAGTGTTCATAAGCCAAGTAAATTTTGGATTCCAAATCCTCGATTGAGTCTGAGATCCTTCCATAAGAAGGCGAATATGATCCCACATTTTTGTGCGATCTTTTGAGCATCAACACTACGAAGAATTGGGTTTGGTAATCCTAAAGGATGTATTCCATTGCAAGTTCATCGACTTCATAGTGTAGAAGTTACGTAGCATTTAAATGCTGCTGTGATAGCAATGTTGGTTTGTTCATCTCTTGGTGGAGCAGTTGGATCTCCGGGTATAGTGACGATGGGCATCTCAAATGGACCTTCTAAGATAACCTTCTTTAAGAACTTTCCATGTGGCTTCTTGGATCACGAAACCTAAAGAACCTTATCACCCATTGATCGTAGTTTCTGGAGTGAGCATTGGAGGTCTATCAGTGATCCGACTTCATGAATTGATTGTTGGTGCTTAAAGCTTCACACATCTTAGCAAACCAAGTGGGTTCCTTCATAGTTGTCCGTGATGGATGTTGATTGAAATCGGTTGTGTAGGGTTGAACTTGAATGCTTGGTTGTGGTTGAACCATTTGTGGTTGTGGAATAGCACCAAGTTGTGGAGTATGTTCTTGATTAAATTGTTGTTGATAAATGGCTTGTTGTTGATTCCATTGTTGATGTTGTGGAGTTAATTGTTGTTGTTGTTGATGATTATAAGTGTGAGGAAATAGTTAGAGTATGGTGGTTGAGACATGATGATAAACTTGTGTGGTAAATATGGATCTTTGTAGTCGAATGAACCTTTGTTGATGAAGTATCCTTAGGCGTAGAAATGACAAGAACCAAGTAGCACTTATGCGTAAAAACACCAAAAGTTACGCGTAACAAGAATAGTTCTGGCGTGGGATTTAGCTTCTGCGCGTGGCGGGAAAAAGACTAATGTTATGCGTAAGCGATAAGTTAGGCGTGAAAGTTAGGCGTGGGATTACCTTATCGTGGTCTTGGGTCTCTGCGTAAGATGAATCTTAAGCGTAAGATTTTCTCTGGCGTAAGCTTTCTTAAGCGTAAGATTAGGGTTTTATCCCAAGTGATCTTTACACTTCACGGTGCAAAAGATATCCAAAGTCGACGTATTTTCGGACTTATCCAAGTAAGAAAACACGGAATAAACCGAAAAATTGAAGATCAAACCAAGGAAAGTCTTATGCGTAGAATTAGGGTTTTGAAGCGCGTAGTTCTACTCGTAACTTTGATTCTATCAAATGTGTTTCTAAACCGGTTTTGTGTGTTGAAATAGCTTCAATAACACCAAAATAACACAAAAGTGTGAAACTTGATGATCAAAGCACTTAAAAGCAGTTCTGCGTGGGATAACACTTGCGTACAAAAACAAGCTTAAAAACAAGGAAAAACACGTAAAGTTCCAAACTTTTGCCAAAACCAATAGTTTAACACCTAATAACGTTGAAAGTACAAGAATCTTGGATTCAAAAGTGTAAAAATTAGTTTTAAGCGAACCAAAGATTGTGTTATCTTTACTGCGTAAACCCAAACCAAACTTCAAAAACAAGCGAGTACACCCAACTATTTGGCGATTGATACCTTTGTTAGGTCACTAGTTTTACAACACAAGCTTATAAGAGAAGAGATAAAGGCGGATGAACAAGTATCAAACACAAACACACAATAATATGAGATGGTTATGCGTGGTGAGGTGAAAGAGAAACTTGAACAACCAACCTTCAAATGAAGGTTATTACAATGTATATATAGGCAAGGAGCTAGGGCAACACTCCTCTCCTTCCCTATTCCTTATTGGGCTTGGGCCTCGACATGGGCCTTCTACATAAGTGGGACCTTAAACAAACATAAAGGCCATAATAAAGCTACCTATTACATATGAAATATAAATACTTGAAATCTTGTTTAGGAGTGATTCCAACAATCTTTGATGACTATCGTCGATGAAGATGGCGGTGACTTGATGAATTCATGTTGTACTTCAATTGAAAATTGCCTCATGCGACCTTGTACTTTGGCAAGGTACATGTCTTCAATGTCGTTGATAGACAAATTCTCAAAGTCGACTTCAGAGAATGCATAATCCGTTCATGTTGCCTTTTGACCACAATCTTCTTGAGAAAAGTGTAGTCCCATTTGGTCGAAAGATCAATGTGTTTGATGGCAGCGATATCCTTAATCTTGAACAACGCATGTTGAGACTTACGAACTGGCGGCGACTATAGTAGATTCTTGACGTTCCGGCCAATGATGAATCCGTACATTGCATCTCGATCGTAGCTTCCACTTTGTTGGAGAACAAGTGATTAGCTCTTTCCTCGATAGCTATCGGCTTAGAGTATATGGTGTTGGGAATGGAAGTGTCAAAGATGTAGTGTATTTCCTTGATCCATCGCCACCGTGTAGAAGAAATTCCAAGTCTTTGTTGAAGAAATATCTGAATGGGATCCTAGGTTCATTTGGTTGTGGTTGTTGGTAGAGGTTTTGACCGATCGGTGTAGTATGGAGGTTGTCCCATTTTGTGAAGTCGATGTTTGCTACAGGTTGAGCCAATCCATGTTGTTAGACATAGCTCGAGCAATGTTTTCAAGGTGATATTCAACCTCGATGGCACTTTCGAGCTATCTTTCCATAGTTGAAAAGCTTCATTCTTGATTCGCCTCAACTCGGTTTTTGTCATCTTCTTCACATGGAACTTTTCTTGCGAATTTTAGCATGCTCCAATGTATTTCCGTCTACGGATCTTGACCTTCTTGGTAGGGAGTTGAGTTGACAAGTGTGAAAACCATTCAAATTCTTACATTGTATCTTCATCTAGCCATGATACGACGTCGGTAGTGGGTGCCTTCTTCTTACATTTCTTAGGCCTAGATGAGGATTACGGTTTACGAACTTGTTTGGGAGAGGCGGGTTGTTGTAGGGCTCACGGACTTCTTCATCGTCACCACCCCGTATACTCAAAGTGATCAGCGGTTTTACGAGTCTCGGTAAACTCGAAATCTGAGGTTTATCGATAGAAGAGCTAGGAGGAGTTCTTTGAGAAGTGGAGTCCTTTGGGGAGGAGGTTGCATGGAATCTTGAATAGAAGATGATTCATCGAGACTTCTTTGTGCGTTTGGGCTCTTTATCCTTATCCCGATCTTTGTCTTCATCATCTCTTGAGCGTTTGGGCCTTCTGACTTCTTCTCGGAATGAGGACTGAGTTGGTATTCGATGAGAGCTTCAAGCAGTTTAGCTTCGTGAGGCAAACATTGCGGGCGTGTCGACATTCTTGTAACTAGCGGGTTCACCAATTCATCATCCGAGAAGATTGTAGATTCAAGCGGATTGATGCTTAAATTCATCGGAGTTGATTTCATGGCTTGTTTGGCTAGATGCAATAGATTTGGATACGGTTATCATTATACATCTCCTTTGTCGGTTTGAGCGACCTCCATAAGGAACCGATGAGTGTATCCTTTGATCATTTAGTCCATTTTCCTTGAAGATCATCTTTCATGAGCTTACGGACATACTCCTTTCATCTTGCATCTTGTCGAGATCATCATGAATATCTTGTGTCGATCGGCATAGAAATTCATCTTCCTTTGTAGGATGTCTTTCTTTCGACTTGTTTGACATCATTCCCAATTATTTTATGAGCATGAGATATCCAAGATCGAGTTGGCTTCTTCAACGATTTGGATGTTGATTTGGTTGATCTTTTAGATGGTGGTGGTGAGGTGAGATGATGAATCGATGAGGAGGAGACATGAGGAGGCTCGGGGTCCTTTGGAGGTGCGTATATCCTCCTTGGAGCGAGTTGAATTGTTGAGAAGATAATCATCATAATTCTCTTCGTTATCTTGTCCAGAATTATCCTTTTCTTCCGTCTGAGTGTTAGCTTCTTCATCAATCTTTTCTTTCTCAGTCTTATCCTTTTCTGATTCCTCAATGTTATAATCAATAGACTCCTCCACAAGCGTTTGTTGTTGCACAAGATTGGTGGCACCAGCTCCCTTATCGGGTTGATTAACCGCATCAGGACCTGGTGAAGAGTGGACACCACCACTCGACCCTACGAGGCCACCCATTTGTTCTTGTTCAAACTCTTTAGCCTTTTGAAGGTGTCTAACGATTTTAAACTTCTTCTGTAGGATTTATCCGATTGCTCTTCATCACTTTCGAGCTTTCTTCATATGGCACAAATCTGAGTCTTTCCTTTTCCTAGGTTAATTTGGAGGACTAGGAGGTTTTGCTACCGTTGTGGTTTCATCTTGACGATTTCAAAGTAGAAAGTCTCTTTTACGATTCGATACCTTCCGAGTCCTCGTCAATTAGCTTTCTCTGCGGTTCGATTTTAGAGTGCACGGAATGGGAGCGACTTCCTTAGAAGGAACAATCCTTTTACGAGGAGGATTCCTTTTGGGAAACTTCCTTTGACTTCTGATGCTTGCATCACTTCCTCTTACGGTTCTCCAAGTAGGTGCTCGAAGGTTTTCATCGAGATGACCAACTTTGCCTTCTCTTCGCTACCGATACCTTTTATGCGTTTCAAGCTTCTTGATTTCGTTAGTCGGAAGGTGATCGGGTAACACTGACACCTGTTTCTTTTTGTCGATTCCTTGATTACGGTGATAGAGTAGGCTCAATTAACATATCGTGATTATGCGGGTCATTGAGCCTTTGTGGAATATCTGGATTAAGTCCAAGTGCTCTGGATCAACAATTTTGTGTATCGACATAGGGAATCTTTGAGCCAAGTTTCTTGTGAAATGACATCATGTCTTCCATATGATGCTTGATTTCGATGTCCTTTTGTTGATTAATGACGGAAGATTTGTAGTTCCATGAGCTTGGGATGCTCATAGCCACTATCACGACCGAGACCGATTTGGTGATGATGATGTAGAGGTTCTCCACGGTTGAGGAATGTTCTTAAGCTCCACATGAGAATGCTTAGAGATAACTCCTGAAGCTTCATCATAGCCAATATCAAGCAAGAATTGTAGAAGCTGTCTCCTCGATGGGTGTGGCAAAGAAGTCGGTTGGCTCGATTTCGGGAATGAGAAGAACAGACCGTAAGTCCGCATGAGTGATGGTGACTTGTTTGTGGTTGAGAATGTATCAATCATCGCACTTTGACCCTTGATCCTTTGCATTGAATTCGAATTGTTGCATGTAGATCTACAGTGCGAGTGCAGTGTGAGAGCATGTTGCAGTGCGGATGATTCTTTAGAATATCCACAACAATGAGACAAGAAGATTACGAGCATGTGAGGGTATCAAAGTCAACCCTAAGGTTGTTCTTTCCAATCTTTCTAGGATAGCCATTAGGAAGATGTCGGAATTGTGAGAATTTCGGTGCATCCACATTCATTTGAGCGACCATGTCGTGATCGAAATAACATTAGCCAAAAGAACCAACATATTGAAAGACATAATGTTAGTCAACATAAGGTTTTTAATGTCTAATTATTGAATATCTGATGTCAAAGATTATTCTGAGTCCAAAGTCACTTGTTTGTTTAATAGTCCAATGTCGCCGTGATAAGTTTCGTGAGTTAGTTAACTTTAAGTTTTAAAGTTTATGTTATCACTTATTTAACACAACATATTAAGCGATTAAGTTTATTGGTGACATTATTGGTTTCGTGACGTTATGATTCATTAATTTACAAGTTTGCAGCGTAACAATTCATAACGAAGGTTTGATCAAGGCTTATGCGTAGGAATAGTAGCTTATGCGTAAGCGGGAGAAGTATAGGCGTGAGCGTAAGCTTATGCGTGGGATCCTTACTTACAGCGTGAAATGTTACAGCGTGGGAAAGGGGACCTTATGCGTGGGGCTTCTGGCGTGGCGTATAAAGACCTTCACGCGTGAAGGCTTACTCTTAAGAGTAGACCTTATGCGTGAGGTCATTTGTTTACGCATATCCTTCACGGGATCTGGCGTGGTCCCATTGTAGAACCTTATGCGTAGTAGTTACGGTAGGATTTCTCTTACGCATAGCGCCACGCGTAAGGTGATCCTTATCGTGGGTAACAATCGACCTTGATTACGAATTTTACGAGTAGCAAGCACGAAACAAAATCATCATATCATCAATCTTAACATGTATAGTCATGTTAAAGCAGTTATGGCATGAAACATATTACACGGTTCTGGCGTAGAAACACATACGCGTAAATCAAAAACCCTAATAGTTCAAGAATTACGCATAACAATTCTAACCATGGAATTTGCACCAAACTTTTTCTGGTAGGTCTTAGGTGTTGTGAGAGTCTATAAACCAAGTTGTAACACCCAATTCTCAGTGAATCAAAAATACCCAAACTCAAGAACATTAAACCCTAATTTCTAATTCTGACTTAATTAGTGTTTCTGGGTTGTTATAGGGCATGGATATCATCAATTTAACATAATATAAACATCACACAACAATCTTTTTGACCAAAACCCTTCGCATTTGAAAACGCCCAATTCGACTCAAGAACCCTAATTTTGAAAAACCATCATTTTGTGTTTCTGGGTGGATTCAGAGGGTAACAATAGTATCCTTGATGTTAAAGAACCGTTTTGACCCATTTATCTTAACCTCAAACACATAAGTATGATCATGTGTCCTTACGCGTATGCATATAACACAAAATCAACCATACACGTATTTTTAACCGTTGGATTCGTTTGAAAATCAAAACCAATGTTTAGAAACGTGTTACAAACGCAAAAACACTTACAGATTGATGATCAAAACTTGGTTCTTGAATGAATTCTATCGTAGGATTAGTTGGTTAGGAGTAATAAATGTGAAGTGAAATGTTAGGTGGAGAGTGTTTTTATTAAAATGACTTTAACATTTTGACAGTTTTGGTCCCTCCACCTTTTCCTTTTTCATACAAAGCCATTTAACTTCCATTTTGGTTACCAAACAAAGATTTTTAAGAGAGAAACATGACGACACTCCCTCTCGACTTAATAAAATAGTGAAAGGTTATTAATTTTATTCCGAGGAGTGTCATTTGAACCAGAAAAATTTACCACCATTGATAAAAGAAACAACCGGGATATGATAACATGCAAGTACACAGATGTTTTGAAACAGTTAAGTGATTTATTTTCTCCCCCTCAACACTTGATCGGAAAAATACTGAATTTTGAAAGATTATAGTATTGAAGGAAGAGATGTACTTGCCATGTTGAAAGAAAATTAGATTAGAAGAATATTTTTGTTGTTTTATCAGGTTTTATATTTTTGTATTTTGTTTTTGTGATAACCCGTACTTTCAGGTCATTTCTCGACACAGTTCATGTCTCATTATTTCAACATTTTTAGTAAACTTGGTTTACTTGTTTCAAATTCGCGTAACCTTGGAGGTTTAGCGGCGAATTCATGATCATGACATCACGTACATTTCATATGGACTAAGATTAGTCTACATTTCATGGACATCATTTGCATCTCATTAGTTCATTCACGACATTTCATTTCGCCTTCAACGTAATTTTATGTTTAATAATCTTTATCGCGTGAGTTTTTATTTTGAATATTTAATCCATTTCTTTCAAAAATGATCCCGGGTATTTTTAAACTTACATTTAGTTTATAAAACTATATTTTTAGTTTTCCTAGTGTTTCAAATTTAAATGGTACTTAAATCGTTAAAGTTTAATTATTACGTCGTTTTCATAAAAATTATACGATAATTATTTTATCACTCAATTTTCACAAGGAAAGTATTTTTACAATTTTTATCATCTCAATACAATCTATTTTGGCTTATTAAAAATTTACTTGTACCAAAATTCTACCATTTACCTTTACATTCATTTAACTTACATTTTACTTACACTTTCTATACAAAATAATACAAGTTACAAGTTAAAAAAAAAAAAATATAATGGAGAGACAACCCTCCCCTAAAACCGGCCAAGGGGGAGGGTGTGTTTTAAATGAGGCATGGTTCTAATAATATTTTGTCTCCAATGATAATACATAAGTCTAACTTACTACATTTTCATTCATTCACTACACATAGTCTTCAAGTGTTAGTAAATTTTAGTTCTCTCTTTTCTTTGGCCTCTTCAAAACCGGTCACAACATCAAGCTCCATAGGGATCAAGATTTTTGCAAAATCAAGTCATTTACAATCTAGTTATATCCTTTATATGGTTTTGAAATAAAAACCAAGGATATTTAAGTTTAATCCTTGTTACTTTCACCTCATCACTATCACTAGTAAGCATGTTTTTATCATTTTCATGTTTCCTTGTCATTTTCATATGTTTCTTTTCATTTTTGGAGATGATATGCATGATATGTGATTTATACCATTTATTTCATGATTTTAGAGTTATTTATATACTTATGGTCATCCTATAAATATTCCCATGATATTCTTTGGTCTTGATGGTGATTAGGAACCCATGACACCCTAAGAAGGTGTATGGTAGGATTAGATTAGCTTTGGAGTTGATTTGAAGGGATTAGAATAGGTTTTGTCCGAGAAAAATTATTTTCGATAACTATATGTTTAGGTTCTGTCCTTAATTCAATTTCTGGAAAAACCTACTGTTGATGCGAAACTTTGGCCTTGATATTTAGAAAATATACTTTAAAAGCGAATCCGTGGCCTTTTGAGCGGATAAAAGCGGACTTATAACGAAGAAGTTATGGATTTTTAAAGTCGGACGACGAAGCGTATTATTTTCGGAAAATTCAGCTTTGCTGTTTTACTTGTTCGGGTCAAAAGCGAGCCTTAAGCTTCACAAATTATTACGACTTCTCAAAAATATATTAGTTTACTTGATCGAAGCTAAGGACATATTATCGTGGAAAGCAGTTTAAAGCGACAAAGATATGCACGTTTTATAAAGTTGCCGTAACTATTATTTTACGAAAATCTATATTATTTTTACGATACAAGTATTTTAGTAGTTATATGACCATGTTTGCGGCGCTTTTAACGAGGTTGTGAAACTTTTGGAACAAAATGTCTTCTAGTAAAATCAAGTTCACCGCCATATTTTTCAAAACAAAAAGTTTGTTTGTAAAAGCGGTTTATAGTGAATTAATTACGGA
Source organism: Chrysanthemum lavandulifolium (assembly GCA_022545495.1). Taxonomy (NCBI): domain Eukaryota; kingdom Viridiplantae; phylum Streptophyta; class Magnoliopsida; order Asterales; family Asteraceae; genus Chrysanthemum; species Chrysanthemum lavandulifolium. The sequence goes on along the minus strand of CM040242.1, from coordinate 77,898,735 downwards.
CGTTCAAACTTGGCGAAACTCATTTTACGCACACAATTAGCAAAATCATTAACTTTAACCCTTGATATCTTTATGATCGAGACCTTTTGGACGAAAACTCCCGAATCGAAATTTTTAGATATCGATACAAACTTTCCAAAACCGTCGAGTTCGTTCTCTAACGATCGGCGTACACCGTTTACGACTAGTTTTCCGGAGCCATTTTGTTGATTTCATGAAAATTCCGGCGTCATTGTTTTGCGACGAAAGTGATAATTTCACCAAAAGTCATTATAAAACCATTATAGGATGACATTTTGGCGTAAAACATGTAAAGTCATTTTTGAAGGGTCAAGGCGTCAAAAGAGTATTTTTCGACGACGAGTAATATTTTCAAAACCCGTAAATGGTATAAATAACATCGTAGTGCATGCATAACATTACATTGCAACTCATGACATATCATATCATTCGTAATAGGTCCGGTTGACGCATAACATTAAACCTCGGTGTACTCACTTTTGCCGTTATTCCGGTTTATCCAAGTGAGTTTTCATAGCCCGTTTACATGCTTTTAACATTATTTCAAACCTACGGGAGAATACATTGCACAACATTTTTATTACGATCTGAAGTATGTTAAATTCATTTACATTGCTTGAGTTACAAAGTTGCGATTAAAAGTCCCATTTCAAATGCATGAGCCGTTAATTTGGAAAGCGTGTGAGTGGATAGATCTATCGGGGTGGCGCCTCCATCCGGGTTGGTGAATCCCAATTGTCATACGGATGCATTTCATTCATAAACATTACGAGTTGTTTGGCAAGACACTCTTTTGGGGCGTACATTAGTCGGAAGCTTGGTATCATGCGCTTAAGCAATTGTAACATTTTACGTGACATGATTGTCATGCACGATCTATACTTGTGTAGTCGTATAAAACATTTACATAAACCTATGATTTCTCACCAACATTATTGTTGACCCGTTTTAGCAATGTATTTTCGTAATGGCGGGCGTTATCATCATGACATGGTTTAGGGACCTACATTTTGAGTCATGCATCGACTTGCATTATTGTACATTATGGCACTTTATTTCAAAACATCGTTTGGATTTGTAACATATTTGTATTTCCATAAACTTTGTAAACTCTTTTGGGACCGATGTTGTACTCAATGTTTTTATGAAATATCCAACGATGTGTTTTAAACGGCACTTTAGGTCGTTCAATATAAGCTGTGATGTGGTGCTATGACGATCCTCCCGAATTCCATTCCGCGCAAAGCAGTAAATTGGGGTGTGACAGTTTTTGAAAATGTATTTACAAAAGATATTTTGGTGTTTGTGAGGTTTTAAGATGTTTTAGGAGGTCATCAATTCCTCTTGAGTCAAACACCTCATACCAATCCGGTGGACCAACTCATTAAACCTAGCGGGAGGCAAGGCTTTGGTGAGAAGATCGCCAATTGGCATTCATGCACCCACGTAGTATAATTCAACGATACCACTGCTCCACGTGGTCTTTGATGAAATGATAACGAAGATCGATGTGCTTTGATTTGAGTCTTGGCGAGTTGCATGAGATCGCAATGGCACTCAATTGTCGATACATCGAGGATTACATCAAATACATAACCATAGTCTTTGAGTTGTGTTCTCATCCGGATGACTTAAGCACAACACGCGGACATGGCTACATATTACCTTGATTGATGACGATGATGTACAATCCTGCTTCTTGATTGCCAAGACACGGTTTATCACCAAGAAATTGGAGAGCTCTGAAGTACTTTTCCTTGAGTCTAAGCATCCTGCGTGGTCGGCGTCTAAAAAGCGATTAGTTCAAAACGAGAATCCTTGGATACGGATCCCCAAGTTAATGGTTCCTTGAGGTATCGGAGGATTCTTTTAGCCTCGAGAGGTGGGTTTCGGTTGGTCGCGGCCGATAATGGGAGCATAGATAAGCGGCAAAGACAATATCGTGTCTCGCTGGTGTTAGATACATGAGAGACCCAATAATACTTGGTATTTGGTAGGGTCAACTAATTTCCCATGTAAATCGGCGTCTAGCTTCTTGGTATGAGTCATTGATGTGGCATAAGTATCACGTGTTTTCATTCCCAATTTGTTTAAGAATTCAAGGGCATATTTGGGTGACTCAAGAAAATACCACGGGGTGATTGATGAACTTGTAATCCTAGAAAGAATGTAAGTTCACCCATCATGGACATTTCAAATTTTTCTTCATTAGTTTTGCAAAAGCGATTGAAAACTTTTATGTGTAGACCAAAAATGATGTCATCCACGTAAATTTAAACAATTAAGATATGTGCCCGTGATATTGTAAAAAGAGTTGGGTCAACGAAACTTTGGTGAAATTATTAGCAATGAGGAAAGATGATAGCTTATCGTACCATGCAGGGGCTTGTTTGAGACCATAAAGAGCTTTGTTCGGTTTGTAGACATGGTTCGAGAATTACGGATCAACGAATCCTTGGGTTGGTGACATAAACCGTTTCTTTCGGTTGTCCGTTGAAAACGCAGCTTTTGACATCCATCGAAAGACCGTCATATTCATATGAGCCGCGAACGCGAGAAATATCCGAATAGCCTCAAGGCGAGCAACCGGAGCAAAAGATTCTTCAAAGTCTATTCCTCTTCCCGGCGATAACCCTTAACAACTAGGCGTGACTTGTTGCGGATGACATTCCTTGACATCAATTTGTTTTCCAAATCCATTTGAGACCAATGACGTAGACCCCTGTTGGTCTTTCAACCAGTTCCCATACTTCAAGACATTTGAATTGGTTGAGTTCTTATTGCATGGATTCAATCCAATTGTCTTTTGTCATTGCGTCTTTAATGTTTTTAGGCTTAGATTGGCAAACAGTGAGTGCATAAAGGCAATGTTCACCATTTGTGTGAAGACGTTGTCTCGTAACGACTGGTTGATTTGGGTTGCCAATAATATTTGCTAGAGGATGGTCTTTTGTCCAACGATGTGTAGAGGGTTGATGTTGGTATACATTATGCAGATTCTGAGGATTCAAATGGTTTGTTGATGATTCCGCGACATCAGGTGCAGAAGTGTCATTAGCAAGCGGGTTAAAGAACGATTTGGATCAAAATCTGCGGTGGGGTACTTCATTCGAATATCATCGGCGGTTCATCATTGTTGGAAGCGGTTTGTTCAAGCTGTTGTGGTGGAGTCAACTAGTGGTGCTTCTTCAACATGGTTGTTGTAGCGGTGTATCGGTATAAGATTATTATCGGGTTGAGCGGTGAAATAGCGGATACACAGAGCACGTTCATCAATATAAATCACCGAGCAAATGGACCAAATAACCTTTCCATTTGTTGACGAGTGAGTGGGGCTTTGTTCGGTGATGATGGGGTTTGAGGAAGTTTAAGCGGTTGTGACCGTGTTCTAAGTTGTTATACTCGGAAGCCATTTCAGTAAGTTCATCAAAATGAGCATGAATCGTTTCCATCACTGTTTTGTCTGACGATTCGGATCCGGTAACCTTTAGAATTCTCACAATATCCAATAAAGACTCAATGTCGACTTTGGCTTTGAGCTTTCCAAAATCATCACGATCATTATTCGAATAGCAAAGGATCCAAATACATGAAAGTGTTTGAGATTCGGTTTATGGTTGTGGACAAGCTCGAAAGGTGTTTTGTTGTGGCGTTTGTGATCATAGAACGGTTTGAGTATAGCATGCGATGAATCGACACGCCCATAAGTAACTGGAAGTTTAGCATTGATTAACATTGTTCTTGCGGCTTCCACTAACGTTCGGTTTCGTCTTTCAACAACTCCGTTTTGTTACGGTGTACGTGCAATAGATGTTTGATCTTTGAATTCCCACTTTCTCAAAGAATTCCACGAAGGGTTTGGTTAACAAATTCGGTTCCTTTATCTGTTATGATTAGCTTTGACGGTGTTGCGGAGTGAACACAGTATTTTCGTGAGAAGGTGATGATCATTTGTGGAGCTTGGTCTTTGCTTGAAGAAAGTAGACCCAAGTCCATCGTGAGTAGTCATCAACAATTACTAAGATGTAGCGTTTGCCATTGATCGTTTGCAGCGCGTCGGGCCACACAAATCCATGTGAAGAAGATGAAGCACATCTTTGAGTCGTGTTCCACCTTTGAAGGAAAATGAGCACGAGTGCTTTTCCCTTGTTCACGGTGAGCAAAGGTGATCTTTTGAATACCGGAATCGTGGGAGTCCTTCAACTAGTTTGTGTCGAGCAAGGTTGGTGATGGTTTGAAAGTTTAGATGTGAGAGCAGCGGTGCCATAGCCGAGATTTTGTTGATGTTGCCTTTGAAAGTAAGCATATGGGAGATGAAGCAACCATGTCTTTCATAGAGATAGTGTAGAGACTAGAATTACGCGAGCGGACATAAGGTCATTTCCTTGTAGATGACGAATGAAACAAGTTTTCTCCGGAAAGCAACCTCCAAATCTCCATCACAAACCCGACCCTCTCGAAAGCAGTTGTGATCGAGGCCTTCCACATAGTAAACCCTGCGATTTTGATGTTCCCATTGATATAGTCTCCGTAGCCCATGATAGCGCGAAGTGATCATTCCCGAATCGAGGCGGTGCCAATGAACTTTGCGATAAAGTTTGATAACAGTTTAAGGTTGCTGTCATGGGTGCGGAACATCCGCTATCAACAATCCGAGAATGATCTCATATCACCGCATTACACACGGCGACACGGATGGAATAGAAGTAGATGTGAAACCCGAAATGTTAGAGGGTTCCAAGCGATTATAGTAGACATACACCCATTAATAACTTTAGGCATCCATTTAAATCCTAGTGTGTTATATATCCATTTCGCCATCTATAACTACTATTTGCTTTAGTCATTGTGAATGCACTAGGTGGTACTACATTCTTAGGAGGTGGCCCGGAGCTACGAGGACAACAATGCTTGCCTTAGAATCTAAAGAAGGTGGTCTACCAAGCCACGACTTAGGCGATTAGTGGGCCTAGAGGTATGCCAATTCTTAGGATTCCGTAAACGAGAGATTATAGCTTTAGCAACACATTTGTCATGACAATCGAATTCATACTTTTTCGACAAATAACACAAGGTGCATCGATGAATATCAAAAGTACTTAAAGGTTTAGCATTAGTTCTGACCATTTCTATTACATTTGCGGACGCAATATCTATAGTGGAAGCAACGTGAGTCTTATTCATAGTCCAAGGGTGTTCTTCTACTTTAGCATTCTTATTGATCTTTTCTTAGGTTGTAACTTCCTATTCTTGATTGATTGCTCTAAATTTGTGAAGTGCGGACGTTTGGAAAAGACGCAACTATTCTGTTTCATTAGAAGGAAGCACGTTAGCAACTTGTGATTTGGCGGTAGGGATTCTAGGTGCACGATTACTAAGTGTTACCGGTGCTAATCTCTTAATGATGGTTGGCGGAAGTTGTTCATACTTTCCTAACATTTCTCTTAACTTAGAGATAGTGTGAATCAAATCTTGATTTTCATAACGAATATTACCGAAAAATTCATGACTTCTCTAGTGTGAGCAAGATAGTGATCAAGTTCGTTTGATGCTTCATGACGAGTCTTATTGAGTAAATCAAATATGACACCATATTCTGTTTAACTTTACAAGTTCTTGTTCATATTTTGAGATTTGAGTTTTCAAAGACACGTTTTGATCATCCAGCTTGCTCAAGTTTAGGATCAAAAGATTTTGCACATAATCGAGCGATTTTGTTTTGAAAACCAAGTTGTTTATTGTGAATATCTTTTCACACCAATTAAGACGACGTTTTGCATTGTAAAGTTCGTTAAGTAATCGTTCATTTTCAGCTTTTAAAGACTCGATCCAAGCACATTATCGATTATTCTCAACAGCTACCACAGAGTCAACATTATCGTGAGAGATATAATCGGATGCATGTGGCAAAGAATAGAATAACACAACATTATGGATATCATCACAAATAACATCTTCCAAGAGTCGATCAACATCTTTTCTCAACATTTTCTTTTACGTTTAGTATTAGAAATAGATGTTTTAGTTTTCTCGAAACGACCTTCATGACTCAAGTTCCTTATGAAAGTCCCGTTCAAAGACAATGCACAACTTTTCAAATTTTTAACATTTGGTAAAAGATTTTTCGAAAAATGTCTCTTTGTTCTCGCGCCGAGGCGATTGAAAGTGTTGAACTTTGATTTCGTAATGATATTCTATCTCATGTTCTAAAGTTTTGAGGTCACCATGAAAATATCAAAATATCTAAGAATTTTGCGATTTTCGTGTTTTGAGTTTACTTCATCGATGGAAGGTAAAGGACCATAAATTTGTGCATAATCGGTTGGGGATTAACATTAGAAGACTGGTGTTTTGATGATAACCCTTGGTGTGTTAGAAGAATCCGTTGGTGTGAAAAAAGTGACGGTTTGAATAATTTAAAGGTTTGTTGTAAACAACGCTTTTAATTTTGATCGACTCTCGTCTTACGCATCTAATTCCTCTTGACGATCATATTCAACAACACTCATAATGTAATTATCAATTTTATATTACGCACGGAAACTTGAGGATTTGGTTTGAATGTTTTGGTTGAAAGCTTTGGTTTGAATGTTGGAAGCGGTTTGTTCAAGCTGTTGTGGTGGAGTCAATGGTGGTGCTTCTTCAACATGAGTTGTTGTAGCGGTGTATCGGTATAAGATTATTATCGGGTTGAGCGGTGAAACAATGGATACACACGAGCACGTTCATCAATATCGCCACCTTGAGCAGTGAGCAAATAACCTTTCCATTTGTTGACGAGTGAGTGGGGCTTTGTTCCGATGATGATGGGGTTTGAGGAAGTTTAAACAGTTGTGACCGGGTTCTAAGTTGTTATACTCGAAGCCATTTCGTAAGTTCATCAAAATGAGCATGAATCGTTTCCATCACTGCTTTTGTACGACGATTCGGATCCGGTAACCTTTAGAATTCTCACAATATCCAATAAAGACTCCAATGTCGACTTTGGCTTTGAGCTTTCCAAAATCATCACGATCATTATTCGAATAGCAAAGGATCCAAATACATGAAAGTGTTTGAGATTCGGTTTATGGTTGTGGACAAGCTCGAAAGGTGTTTTGTTGTGGCGTTTGTGATCATAGAACGGTTTGAGTATAGCATGCGATGAATCGACACGCCCATAAGTAATCTGGAAGTTTAGCATTGATTAACATTGTTCTTGCGCTTCCACTAACGCTTCGGTTTCGTCTTTCAACAACTCCGTTTTGTTACGGTGTACGTGCAATAGATGTTTGATCTTTGAATTCCACTTTCTCATAGAATTCACGAAGGGTTTGGTTAACAAATTCAGTTCCTTTGTGCATTATGATTAGCTGACGGTGTTGCGGAGTGAACACAGATTTTAAATGAGAAAGGTGATGATCATTTGTGGAGCTTGGTCTTTGCTTGAAGAAAGTAGACCCAAGTCCATCGTGAGTAGTCATCAACAATTACTAAGATGTAGCATTTGCCATTGATCGTTTGCACGCGCATCGGGCCACACAAATCCATGTGAAGAAGATGAAGCACATCTTTGAGGTCATGTTCCACCTTTGAAGGAAAATGAGCACGAGTGCTTTTCCCTTGTTCACGGTGAGCAAAGGTGATCTTTTGAATACCGAATCGTGGGAGTCCTTCAACTAGTTTGTGTCGAGCAAGGTTGGTGATGGTTTGAAAGTTTAGATGTGAGAGGCGACGGTGCCATAGCCGAGATTTTGTTGATGTTGCCTTTGAAAGTAAGCGGATGGGAGATGAAGCAACCATGTATTTCATAGAGATAGTGTAGAGACTAGAATTACGCGAGCCGGACATAAGGTCATTTCCTTGTAGATCACGAATGAAACAAGTTTTCTCCCGAAGCAACCTCCAAATCTCCATCACAAACCGACCTCATCGAAAGCAGTTGTGACCGGGCCTTCCACATAGTAAACCCTGCTGATTTTGATGTTCCCATTGATATAGTCTCCGTAGCCCATGATGGTGCTGAGTGATCATTCTCGAATCGGCGGTGCCAATGAACTTTGCGATAAAGTTTGATAACATTTAAGGTTGCTGTCATGTGTCGGGAATATCCGCTATCAACAATCGAGAGAATGGTCTGCATATCACCTGCATTACACATGCATTTACGGATGGAATAGAAGTAGATGTGAAACCCGAAATGTTAGAGGGTTCAAGAAGTTATAGTAGACATACACCCATTAATAACTTTAGGCATCCATTTAAATCCTAGTGTGTTATATATCCATTTCGCCATCTATAACTACTATTTGCTTTAGTCATTGTGAATGCACTAGGTGGTACTACATTCTTAGGAGGTGAAACCGAGCTACTGAGGACAACAATGCTTGCCTTAGAATCTAAAGAAGGCGGTCTACCAGCCTGGACTTAGGCGATTAGTGGGCCTAGAGGTATGTCGATTCTTAGGATTCCGTAAACGAGAGATTATAGCTTTAGCAACACATTTGTCATGACAATCAGAATTCATACTTTTTCGACAAATAACACAAGGTGCATCAGACTGAATATCAAAAGTACTTAAAGGTTTAGCATTCGTTACATCACCATTTCTATTACATTTTCCAGACGCAATATCTATAGTGGAAGCAACGTGAGTCTTATTCATAGTCCAAGGGTGTTCTTCTACTTTAGCATTCCTTATTGATCTTTTCTTAGGTCGTAACTTCCTATTCTTCGATTGATTGCTCCTAGGCTGTGAAGTGCAGACGTTTGGAAAAGACGCAACTATTCCTGTTTCATTAGAAGGAAGCACGTTAGCAACTTGTGATTTGGCAGTAGGGATTCTAGGTGCACGATTACTAAGTGTTACTGGTGCTAATCTCTTAATGATGGTTGGCGGAAGTTGTTCATACTTTCCTAACATTTCTCTTAACTTAGAGATAGTGTGAATCAAATCTTGATTTTCATAACGAATATTACCAGCAAAATTCATGACTTCTCTAGTGTGAGCAAGATAGTGATCGAGTTCGTTTGATGCTTCATGACGAGTCTTATTGAGTAAATCAAATATGACACCATATTCCTGTTTAACTTTTACAAGTTCTTGTTCATATTTTGAGATTTGACTTTTCAAAGAAACGTTTTGATCATCCAGTTGCTCAAGTTTAGGATCAAAAGATTTTGCACGCAACTGAGCGATTTTGTTTTGATAACCAAGTTGTTTATTGTGAATATCTTTTTCACACCAATTAAGACGACGTTTTGCATTGTAAAGTTCGTTAAGTAATCGTTCATTTTCAGCTTTTAAAGACTCGATCTGAAGCACATTATCGATTCTCAGCGATTACCGCAAAGTCAACATTATCGCAGAGATATAATCGGATGCATGTGGCAAAGAATAGAATAACACAACATTATGGATATCATCACGTATAACATCTTCCAAGAGTCGATCAACATCTTTTCTCAACATTTTCTTTTCGTTTAGTATTAGAAATAGATGTTTCAGATTTTCTCGAAAACGACCTTCATGACTCAAGTTCCTTATGAAAGTCCGTTCCCAAGACAATGCACAACTTTTCAAATTTTTAACATTTGGTAAAAGATTTTCTGAAAAATGTCTCTTTGTTCTCGCCAGAGGCGATTGAAAGTGTTGAACTTTGATTTCGAATGATATTCTATCTCATGTTCTAAATTTTGAGGTCGACCATGAAAATATCAAAATATCTAAGAATTTTGCGATTTTCGTGTTTTGAGTTACTTCACGATGGAAGGTAAAGGACCATAAATTTGTGCATAATCGGTTGGGGATTAACATTAGAAGACTCGTGTGTTTTGATGATAACCCTTGGTGTGTTAGAAGAATCCGTTGGTGTGACAAAAGTGACCGGTTTTGAATAATTAAAAGGTTTGTTGTAAACAATGCTTTTAATTTTGATCGACTCTCCTCTTACGCATCTAATTCCTCTTGATGATCATATTAAACAACACTCATAAAAGAATTATCAATTTTATATTCTCAGACCGGAAACTTGTGATTTGGTTTGAATGTTTTGGTTGAAAGCTTTGGTTTGTAATCGCAAGATTTGGTCCATATCCTTTTGGATCGGTTTTAAGGTAAACTTTTCAATAGCGATTCTTGACTCACCATGTTTATAAACAATAGTTTTAAACTCTTTAAGTTTGTGTTGCAAGCGATAATTTCTTCAAGATGATTATCTATTCGGTTCGTGGAATACTTTTGTATGCAGAGAACTGTTTTGACAAGTTAACAACTCACCTTAGCTTTTGATTTTCTAAGGTGAGGCGTTAATTTGCTTTTTATGTTCATGTTTCAGATTGTTCTATCTCAAACAATAAAGCATTCTTGAGCGGCTAGATCACGATCTGTCTCTAAATATTTTCATTTTGATGGGATTTAGTAAAGGTCGCTTCAAAACCTTTTCACGTTTTCTTGAGTTTTGAAAAGTTGAGTTGCTTTTGTAAACATTCAAAATCCTTGGTTAACAAAGCATTTTTACTTTTTAAGGTTTTATTTAATGCACAACATTCTTCAATTTGGGATTGTTGGTCTTTAAGTAAGAGAGCAAGATCCGGATGAGGCAATAGTTCGACTTGTTCAATGAAGTCACAACATGATCATTATTTAGATCCTCAAGTATAACCACGAGTCAATTTGATTATCAAAGGAAACCATAAGGTCATCTTGATCGTCAAATGTAACTACATGGTCTATTTGAAAATCATCGAATGAGATGTAAATGACTCATTTTGAACATTCGAGCCTTGCGGATTCGGATGTTGGCGAAGATATTAGATCGTAGATAAATATGGTTTGTTCGGTGCACGAGACAAGCCATCGATGTCATACATCTGGGCTGTGTCACTCATGTGTAACTCATGCATATTAGCCATTAACATAATCTGTTGCATTGGCCTGCAAATCCTCCATATCATCATCGAGTCTCGCATTTGCCATAAAACTCATTTTTTCTGTGAGAGATCCACCGACTTCATTCTTAAGAGCCAAAAGAAGAGCCTCTTTGAAATAAGCACCGCCCCTAGTTTTCGGCTTTGGGCATGCATTAGCAGTGTCCCTTCTCATTGCGGTTGTAGCATCTTAGACCATTCAACCCATTCTCGAGCATTTCTGTTCCACCATCGAGCTCTGTTGTTATTCCAACCCACAAGATTAAACCCTTGACCACCGCCCATCTGATGACCATAACCACGATTCTGAACTTCAACTCGTCCATTGTTTACAACAGCCTGATTTCGTGTGTTAGATGAGGAACGAATACGATTATTGGATTTGTTGGTATAACGGCCAAAAGCATTAGCAATCATAACAAATCCTTGTTGCAATGCTTCGAACGGATCGATGTCCTCATTAGCTTCACTGACAATTGGTTGAGCATTGTTGTTGTTGTATTGAACCAATTGATTTTGTTGAGGTTGTTGTTGTGAATGATCGTTTTGTGTGATAGAGGCAGTTGGTTGAGTTGCTTGTTGAGGAGGATAACTTTGTTGAGCATATAAGGCAAGTTGTTGATTTTCCGGATGTGTAGGTGGAGCAATTTGAGCACGGAGAATCCTTTCCCGATCAACTTCCTTTTCATGAGGCTTCAAGTAATCGTACAACAATCCATATGTAGAATGATGCATATTCTTCGCAGACGGAGAAAAATGACATACTTCTCCCATTCGGGACCAAGACTACTTAGGAACTTAGTATTCACCGCAATTCTTGGCATGATGATGTTGTGTTTATCCAAATCATTGATGATGTCGAAAATCGATGATGATAGGACTCTAGTGTCTCTCGTGTTCAATCATGAAGTGTTCATAAGCCAAGTAAATTTTGGATTCCAAATCCTCCCGATTGAGTACGATCCTTCCATAAGAAGACGAATATGATCCCACATTTTCATGCGCCTTTTGAGCATCAACACTATGAAGAATTGGGTTTGGTAATCCTAAGAGGATATATTCTATTGCAAGCTCATCTGCTTCATAATGTAGAAGTTCTTGAGGATTCAATTCTGCAACAGTAGCAATGTTCGTTTGTTCATATCTTGGTGGAATAGCATTTGGATCTCCGGGTACAATGATAGTAGGCATCTCAAATGGACCTTCCAAGATAACCTTCTTTAGTAACTTTCCATGTGGCTTCTTCAGATTACAAAACCTAAAGAACCTTATCACCCATTGATCGTAGTTTCCTGGAGTGAGCATTGGAGGTCTATCAAGTGATCCAGCCTCATGAATTGATTGTTGGTTGCTTAAAGCTTCACACATCTTTGCAAACCAAGTGGGTTCCTTCATAGTGTTCCTTGATGGATGTTGATTGAATTAATTTGTGTAGAGTTGAACTTGAAGACTTGGCGGTGTTTGAACCATTTGTGGTGGAGGAATTGCTCCAAGTTGTGGAGTATGTTGTTGATTAAATTGTTGTTGATAAATTGCTTGTTGTTGATTCCATTGTTGATGTTGTGGACTTAGTTGTTGTTGTCGTTGAGAATAAGTGTAAGGGAAATAGTTAGAGTATGGTGGTTGTGACATGTTGAAAACTTGTGTTGGTAAAAATGGATCTTTGTAGTCGAATGAACCTTTGTTGATGAAGTGTCCTTAGGCGTAGAAATCACAAGAAACCAAGTGGAACTTATGCGTAAAAACACCAAAGTTACGCGTAACAAAGAGAGTTACGCGTAGTTTTAGCTTACGCGTAAGTATGGAAAAGACGCTAAAGTTATGCGTAGACACAAAGTTAGGCGTAGAAACTTATGCGTAGGATTACCTTATGCATAAGACTGGGCTTAGGCGTAAGATGAATCTTATGCGTAGGATTTCTACGCGTAAGCTTTATGCTTATGCGTAAGTTTAGGGTTTTATCTCAAGTGATCTTTACACTTCAAAAAGGCAAAAGATATCCAAAGTCGACGTATTTTCGTGCTTATCCAAGCAAGAAAAACACGAGTAAACCACGAAAACGAAGATCAAACCACGGATAAAGTTACGCGTAAGATTAGGGTTTTGATACGCGTAATCTTACTCGTAAAATGATTATGCCTAAATTTGTTTCTAAACCAGATTTTTGTTATGGAATAGCGTTAATAGTACCAAAATAACACAAAAGTGTGAACCTTGATGAACCAAAACGGCTAAACGGGTTACGCGTAGAACTTCACCCACGAACAAAATCAAGCTCAAAAACTTAGATCTACGCGTAAAGTTTGAAGCTTTTTGCCAAAAACAAGTATTTTAACACCTTAAAACATTGAAAGTACAAGAATCTTGGATTAAAAAGTGTAAAAAACAAGTTTTTAAGCGAACCAAAGAACACGTTATCTTTACGCGTAAGACCAAAACCAAAAAAACTTCAAAACAAAAGTGTGCACCCAACTATTTGGCGATTGATACCACTGTTAGGTCACTAGTTTTACAACACATGCTTACAAGAAAGAGATAAAGGCGATTGAACAATAAACCAAACAAACACACACGTTATACTAAGACAGTTACGCGTAGGAGTATGAGTGAAAGAGAAATATCGAACAACCAACCCTCAAGTGAGGGTTATACAAGAGTATTTATAGGAGGGAAGCTAGGGCAACACTCCTAGTTCCCATCCTTTCTCCTATGGGCTTGGGCCTAAGCTCATGGGCCTTCTACATAAGCTTAAGGCTAATAACAAACATAAAGGCCATAATTAACTACCTATTACATATGAGTAACTAACACTTGAATTAAAGTTTAGGAGTGATTCCAACAATAGTGGAAAATGGCCCGAATAAATCCAACAAACACTTCAAGTCTTTCCTAGACATATCACTCATCAAACTTGAAAAATTCACATATACATTACTAGTATTATCTTCCCTTATCTCCTGATAAGATGCCTTTTTGTCAGTCTTAATGATCTTGATAGTAGCAATATTTTCAGCCATTGGACCCTCAGGGATAGTACCCATAGTGAATTCTTCAGTTGGAGGCTCTTCTACCTTGTCCTCCATGTAAGCTTCCACTTCCTTCTTTTACTAAGTCTTTTCTTTCTTGGAAGATTTCCTTCTAGTCCACTTGATGATAGGCTTTTTGACTTCAGCTTCTTCCTCCTGCTGCACAATACTGGGCTTATCTACAACCTTTTCTGCTTCAACTACTTCTTCCACTTTCTGCTTTTTGGCTTCTTCAGACTGAAGGTTAAGCCATTTTCTTTTGACTTTAGAAGCTTCCATCTCAGAATCCATTGGGAAAAATCTGTTGAACTGATCAACCACCTTCTCAAATTTTGTTTTAAGTTCATCAGATGTCAGCTTCCTCAGTTGAGTAACCTTCCATCTAGGATTTCCCTGACTCTTGATGAATTTGATCATATACTCCCTCTGTTCTCCTTTGGTGAGAGGCTTGTTTTTCCTTTCCCTATACCTTTGTTCTCTAAGCTGCCTCTTCTTCTCATTGATCATGTCAACCATCTTTCTGGAAAAGTCCTCAACATCAATGTCTGGTAAAATTTCCCTGTTTACCTCCAACTTTGCCCTGATAGTATCCCAATATTCATTAGTGTAGTACTTAGTAGATTCTAAAATCTCAGCCTGTCTTTTCTGTTGTTCCTCAGTTAATACTGGAGGTTGCTGTAAGGATCTAGCCAAATATTCATCATCAATCTGTTGTCTTTCACGCTTAGCTGCAGCAGCTTCTTCATTAGCTTTAATCCTGGCAATCTTTGCCATACTTGCCTCATCGTCTCTGATATGTCTCTTGGTCCTTTTAGGCTTAGGAGACTCTTGTAATATTCCCTTGCCTTCTCTTTGAGGAATTTATCCACCAGAATTATCTTTTTCACTGCTAGAATTAACTCCAAGATCATTACTAGACTTAACTGCAGAAGAACCACCAGACTTAACTTCAGAAACTGTAGCCTCTTTTTTTGATTTTCTTTTCTTCTGACTTAAACTCTTGGCTAAGATTTTAGCAGCTTCTCGACCTTGAGGACTGATGGTCTCTTTAGAAGATTTCATTGGTGTTTTGAACTCAGATTCCCCTTCTTCCTCCATATTCCTCCCCTGTTTGGGAGAATTTTCTTCCCCTTCAGAATCAGTGATTTCAATTCCTTTGGCTTTGAACTTTGCCTCCAACTTCTTGACCTTCTGAACCAATCTAACCACAGTATCAGCTTGAGCCTTAGATGACCTCTGTAGATCCTTTTCCAATCTTTCAATTCTGGTCAGAAGTTGAGGAATTAGACTGATGAGCTTCTCTTGAGATAGAGTTGCTGAATCAGATGCAGTGGGTGTTGGAGGTTTGGAGTGAGGAATTTCAGGGAATTATTCCTCATTCACAGGTGGAGAAGATTGAGGTAGAGTTGGTGTTATTTTTTGTGGTGGTGTTGAGTCCTTTGAGGTGATGGAGTGGGTACCCTCTATACAGGCTCTTGTGGTTGATCCTGTTCCTCAGACTCAGCAGTAGCAGATGTACCTACAAGGTTAGTAACACCAGACAACATAGCAGGCAACAAAGTCCTATCAACCCCTTCAAAGCTTCTTTTCATGTTTGCAAAGATCTTCTTGGTAAATTTTACAGCAATGTATTGTTGATGATTTGCTGTTTCAACATTAAGAACCATTTTCAAAAACCTAGGATACAGCAAAAACTTTTTCTGTTTATTTGCATTTGTAACCATGGCGTCAAAATCATTTTTGAAAAATTAAAGAGTCTACCAGTGGATAGACAGACCAATGTAGAAGCAATGCAAAATATGATCCACAAGGAAACGCCATTGATGAGTAAAGTGACTTTTCCAGAAAGTAAAAGATCCATCAGTAAGATATCCAATATTTTGAAGTCCATTGAAAAGTTTATCATTTGATAGCATAGAAGTTCCTGAGGCATCAGCCAATTGAAGATAACTTCTGACTGATTCCTCAGTAACTATATAATCCAAAGTATAAGTGGTTGCTTTTAAAGCAATAGTTCCATCATCAAGAGTAATGACAATTGCTGACTGCCAAAATTGCTTGATGACACAGATATAAATAATTGGATTATGTGTGAGAGCATACCGAGTATGAGATCCCTTCAAGAAACCCACAATTTGCTCGAAACCTGTGCTTTCATTTGGTTTCTTGAGGAAGCCTACTTGGTTATGCTTGTCATTAAACTTCAATTGAGCCATGAAAGTGGTGAATTTCAAGTACTGGTAGTGCAGCGCAAGTTAGGGGTAATGCTGGTGAAACAGACTTTATCGAGAGAAAAGATTTGAACTTTTTAAAGATTTTAAAGAAAGTAAATAATGGATAAAAATAGATTTTATTAAATAATATCCATATATATACTTCTTATCACCTAAGAGTAGGTAACAGTACTATTGATACAGTAAAAATAAATTTTCCCTCGACCAGCACTAACGGTAATATTTTTGCACTACCAGACTTAAAATAGTCAAATAGACTTAAGTATGACATCACCAGTTTTAACTCTGAATAGTAGCACTTCCATCAATAAAGCTACCATACCTCCCCTATCTTTGATAGATAGTGCATTTCCCTGAAAAATTAGTTTAAAAACAAGAGAAATACAATATGCAGGACAACAAGCAGAATTAACTCAACACCACCAGAATTAATCCATAAAGAAACCAAATAAAATTGTTCAAGCACACCAAAGATATTGATGCAGGTTTTACTGACCAGGTCTTAATATTTATAGTGTCTCGCTATACCTATGGTCTACCCTAATGCACTAACGGGCAGTGTACCCGGTCGTGTGTAGTGTAGTAAATGGTAAAGCCGAGGTCGTCCCAAGAGCTATGTGTGTCGGATAATTACTAAGTCTAATTGTCACAGAATATTAATGGTTTTGATAGGTATTTAATTAATTAAACTACTTAATGCAGAATATAAAGTAAAAGCAAATAAATGGTAAAGGGAAATCAATAGAGGAATAGTGGTGCTAACCTAGTTAATCCTCCTAGCTAGTTATGTCTACATCTACCTACTTCCAATTACTTTAGGTGGGGTCAAATTCGAGAGGACAACATTTGGTCAATTCGCCCTAACCTATCATCAAAGATGCCACCACAGGAGAAATCAGGCGCACCGTCATAAGTCCTGTTGTTCCTGGTCCCCTAAGCCGAGTCATTAAGTACCACTACATGCTAGATTCTAAATAGTGAGTGCTCGACCGTTAGGAACTTAGACACTACACCCCCTAATTCTTAAGTTCATCCAAACGATAGATGATCAGTTGGTCCGCTCACCTAGGGTCAGTTGGTCATATCTCCTAGGCAATTGGCCTCTATCGCCATTCAAAACTACCGAACCAAGGGTGACTACCAAAGAACTATGCATGCATACACTTAGAAATAATTGTACGGAAGTAAAGGTAAATGCAAACAAAACAATTAAGGAATCATAACTAGGCTAGCACCAAAGGGTGCTTAATCGCTCATATTAATCATGCAAATCAATTCAATATTCAGAGGTACGAAATACATGAATTGAAAGTAAAAGAAATAATAAACGCTAAAGCTTATCGTAATGGTGTGACTTCTCCTTGAAAACACTCCGTATGCTTCCCTAGACCTGCCTTGAGCTTTTCCCACGTTCTAAGAGTGTTGTGTGTGGAATGGGATGCTTTGAAATCTTTGGAATTCGTGGGGTATTTATAGGCAGTGTCAGGTTACGGCGTAACCAATAGAGGAGTTACGCGTAACCTTCTATTCCTTCATAAATGCACTAGATGCGCTAGTTACGGCGTAACCTTATAAGTGGTTACGCCGTAGTCTTCAATAAACTCGGTTACGTCGTAAGTGATGCGATGAGTTCTGGCGTAAGTATCGGTGACGTGGAACCTCTTTAACCTAATGGAGTTACGTCGTAATCTTTGGGAAGAGTTACGCCATAACCTCTTGATAAGTTGGACTTGAGGTCACGCAATAGTTACTGGCGTAATGTGAGAGACGAGTTACGCCAGTAACTTCTTCAAAATTAGCATCTTGTGATAAATCTTTAGTAATGTTTCCATTTCCGTCTCTTTAGCTCCAATGCTCGTAATTTACGAAAGTGGAAAACAATGGAAAACAAGCGTAAATCCATATAAATAATATAAATAACGAGCATTACCGGAAATTGACACTTAATATTCGGGACTATTTGATGTTATCAAATATCCCCACTGAACTCTACTTGCCCTCAAGTAGACCTTATTAGATAGATTCCTAAAAGATATCTCCCAAAACACGAAAATATGAGTTTACAAATCCTTATGCTAGAATAAAACAAAGCCGAACACCTCACGAAGGGGAACAAACACTTAAATCTCTCAACTATTCTAAGTGTCAATTTCGGGTGATCACTCAATCGCACATCATAGCATGTATTCTATCATAAGCTTGGCGGTTACATAAATCTCCACCACTAGAGTTAAGGGCTAAACAATTCTCGAAGGCAATATGGGTAGACACGAAAAGGTTAAGGGTGACTCGTCATTACTAACATGTCACGTGAAGTGGACAAAATCAATGATACATGACCAAATCCATGGCCAAGACACCAAAGATTGCTCATTGCATCACCTAGACACGCTTCATGACTAAAGGGTAGGATAAGACATGGGATATATAATTGGTGTAAAAAAACAAGCGGTAGTCTAAATCTATAACTCGTCATCACCACTTACCGTCCGCCCAAAGTTCAAGCTTAGAAGTCTAGAGACCGGATCATGAAATGCAAGGTAGATGTGTCATTAGAGGGCGTCGTAATGGGCACACTACCTTTTCTTCTTCGATTGGTATAACTCAACTCCAATCTTCTAATGTGACCGAGGTGGCCTCCTCGATACTAAACAATAAAGCTCATACTATAGTGCTTATAACATCGCACTTTACAATATCATAACTCAATCAACTTTTCTCTTTTTTTTTTTTTTTTTTTTTTTTTTTTTTTTTGAACATAACATAATAACATAACATCGCCCCACTTGAGATGAACAACGGGAATCCGGAATGATCTTCATAATTGTTGTCGATGAAAGCGTGATTTCCAAACCTTCCCACTCGAACCTTGAACTTAGGCAAATGATGACTTCCCAATTACAAATAAAGACTACAGGGTAGGCTAAGGTGTGAGGGTGTAACGAAACAATATATTAGGTTGAAAAAATGAAAGGAATGGCTCAGAAGGGTGTATCTAGGGGTATCTTGCACTAAAGGGGAGTGCAACAAAAGGGTTTCACATGGGGGTCGAAAAGTCAAGGTGACTAATCGATAGACTCACAATGGTAGGCTGTTTGGGTGATAATCCTATAATACTGCCTTCTAAAACTGAAAAAGTCCAAATACATCGAGCTAACTCAACATACCTCGTCTATGGTCACGAAATGATGCAAAGGCCAAGTTCTAAAGTTTATAAGCTACCGACACACTCATAATTTGGTGGATTTGGGGTAAAATATTGGAAACGGATAAGGCTAATCTCACCATGTAATATCAAGGGTTGTATGTGCTCGGTTAAGGTCTAATCTAGTTAGGTTCGGAAAAACATGTCAAAATTTTAAAAATGGCATAATTTTTCAAAATAAACTAGAAAAATGAGGGCGAAGTTTAGTTCAAGAGATAATTCTACTCCCGTCCCCCCACTTGAATTGTACAAAGTCCCTTTTGTACTAAGCATTAAAATAAAGGTGAAGAGAAAGGTAGAATTAGAGTGAGAACTTCCCTGAAATTTGCTCCAAAAAGAAGAAGGCCCATGAGAAAGGATCGTGCCTTCGTTTAAGCGTCATGAACAAACTTCAAACCCTGAAATCACAATACCGACAAGCATAATTCTAAAAGGAAAAAATAAAATGAAAAATAAACTTAACTCACTTCGTAGGAATCACGGTTGCATTTACGAATGCAACAAGCCTTTAAACCACTTGGTGTCCCAAGTGGACGAGTGAAGTCTCGTGAGGGTTTACAGAACACACCCACGAAGTTCATTTAAAACTAATACAAGGTTCTTGTGTTTTAAAATGAAAGAATTAAAGCGAGAGGAGAGTTACATCGTAACTCCTATGAGAGAGTTACGCCAGAATCGGGAAAACTGGTATGAGTGTGAAGCGAATAGTTCTGAGTAACCATCGAGATGGAATTACGCAGTAATTGGTAATGCGTCAAGAATTCTCACTGCTAAAATGTTGGTTACGGTGTAATCACCAAGATGAGTTCTGTTGAAATCTGCTCGGATCAAGAATATGCAGATAATTACTTCTTTGTCTCCTGCAAAAATGGTTAGAATACACAAAACCCAATGTAGAAGGAAATAAAACAAAAGAAAGGGATAATTCGGGTTGTCTCCGAAAGAGCACTTTCTTTATTAACGAGTCTTTAAGTTAGACTCGAGCAGCGGGGCTCCTATAGGGTCTTTGGACATCCCGACTTCTTCCATGTCTTTCATTGAATAGGGCTGGTCCCAAACATGCGGTGAAACATAACGAGTCATGGAGTATCTGTTTTGTAGAAAATTAGCTCGTGCCCATTCGAAATGATACCTAGCCTTCTCTTCCTCATCAATTTGAACATGCCCAAACTTTACTAGTAACCAATTTTCAAATGAGATTCCCCTGTATCCTGCATTGCTCCTCTTATCTTCGTCAAAACATGCCCCTTCTTTGCGTTTGAGCCATTTAGGTTCAGGGTATTTTCCTCCATCGCAAATCTTGCGATTGGGGTTACATGTAGGCCATGCCAAGGTGTATTCATCGTGCATCATAACTGGTTCGCAGAAATGTATGGTCCAGTTAATGTCGGAGAACCATTCGCAAAAAGCATTATGCTTTTGTAACCACTTTTTTCTGATATCTTCTTCTTTTTCCCAGCACCACCAAACTTTTGCAGCTTCTTTAATCGTCCGAATGAGATACTCCCCTCCTCCATTACATCCTTTTTGGAAAGGGGAACATGTGGGAAATATTACTCTAGTCCCTTCAGGTAAAGGAATACAACAGTGAACTCTTCCTTTTACAATGTAACTGGGAACAGAAAATGGAATCTCTTCCTCATTATCTTCATTGTCGCTGGATTCGGACACCTGCAAATGGCTAAAAGATGAAGGTGGAAACCTATCGGAGTCATCTAATTCTATTTTTGGTGGTTCCTTTGTAACGATTTTGTCGGCTCAAGGCTCAAGGTTTTATCCAATTTAAACTCCACAATATCTCCATAGATTCCACCATTGTGCCAATGTGTCAAGGAATGGTTTACCAAGAATCAAATGCTCCTTTTGTTGTTCATATTATCGACTACAACAAATTCGGGGTTGAGGTAAATTTATCGACCTTTACGTACATACCACCGTAATACCTAAAGGGTAATCTTAGTTTGATTACGAATCAATCACGATATCCGTTTCCCAAAGGTGGATTATCCTCAGTTTTAAGAATATGGATAGAGGCATGATGTTTACACAAGACCCAAAGTCTACTATCCTCAAAATATCAATTTTACCAGCAGAACATGGAATGATTACCTCGCTTGCGCTAATATCCTTAACCGAGAATACACTGGATTCTAACCTGGATATGCCTTCTGGAGCATGGTTACGCCGGAACTCAGGGAAGTAGTTACGGCGTAACTCTTCCTGTTGGTCGGTATTCGCGACATCCAATATATCGATTGAAGAAATACACTCCTCAATCACTTTTTGAGAATCATTGGTAAAAACAGCATTGCATTCCTCCTTGCGCTTGGCTTCATTAAGTTCAATTTCATCAATCTCAGCACTGAGTTTTTGGATGATTGTTCCAAGATTTGTTAGGGTTTCGTCGTGCCTGGAAAGATTCTTGTTAGTGTTTTCCTGGAAACCCTTTAACCAAATATCTTGTTCTTTTTGTTTCTGGGCCGAAGTCTCCAGGAATTTGTTAATTGTTTCTTCAAGGCTGGGCTTTCTTTCTCCATAAGGCCCACGGTTGTAATTTCCATGATACCCATTACTATTTCGATTATCACCGTAAAATGGTCGATTGTCAATTTTCTCCATACTTAACTTCTTCAATATCATCTTCGTCCGTATGAGGACAATTCTTCGTAAGATGTCCTCCTCCGTAGCTTTCACAACCCACTTGGATGGCATGAACGGTTTCTCTGACCTTCAGCATATCTCGACTGAGACTTTCAATTTTACTAGCGATTGCTGTAATTCCGTCGAAACTTCCGCCTTGGTTTCTTTTACTTCCACCGTCGTGCCATTTTTGAGAATGGTCCGCCATTTTTTGAATGTCTTCAATTGCAGTAGTAGGAGTCATGTTTGGAATAGGTCCTTGATAGTCCAGCATCTGTCTTGTAGTTACATTTATTCCTTTGTAAAAAATATTGACCTTCTGCTGGTTATTTAGATCATTGGTAGGACACTTATAAATAAGATCGTTGTATCTGTAGGATCGTTATTTTATTGTGTTTGAAGATTCGGGTGGTCTTGGATGATCAAAATACATGATAGCCATTTTAGAGAGAGAAAGTAGAGAGATGGGTGTTCAAGCTAGAGACTTGGTTCACCAATTATGGAATATTAGATTGAAAGCACCACCCCTTCCATGGATGGAAGGGGTATTTATAGTTACAAACATACCGTCCTCCTATCAGACTGTGGATCAGGCATACAGTGGGTAAAGACCCGTCCTTCCTCCACGGTGTTGCACTAAACTAATCTATGCTACAAACTAACTAATAAACTGCTAAATAACGTAAATAACTACAAGTCTACGAGCTAACTTATGCTAGATAATATTTGGGGTAACCGACTCTTCACTATGGAATTTTCTAATTCCTAACAATCTCCCCCTAAGGGAGGTCACCCCATGTTTTACATTTCGAATCCTAGCATTCTATTCTTGACTTTGTTCTTGAGCTCGTAGACTTCAATTCTTCAATTCCGCAATCTTTGTGCATTTGTAGCGATTCTTTAAGGTCCAATAACTTTGTACTTTAAGTGGAGGCCTTTAACTGATCCACATCTTTGATGATCTTCGAGCTTTCTTTGAGATCATCAACCATAATAAATCTCTGGATCACCCTTTATTATGTTGCCATCATGTGAAGTTGTGACTTTCGGACCGACATGCTCACACATTCTGGATCATGACATCTTTCCATCGAGTAGCGGAAGCTTTCTTTGGTTCATGATATTTGCGTGAACAGAAGCGAAGCATAGTATGAAATATCGAGCGGATTATGTAGATATGCACCACATGATTTCTTCAAATTAAGTGTGGATCTTTGTGAGCATGCGGCTTTAGATTGACTCCTCAATTCGATCACCGCAATCGTCGGGTGTGTACCGCATACGATAGTTAGCAATAAAACACACGAAAGTGTCTTTGATCACTTCGTTGAATTGAGGTACACGCCCATGGTTCCCGTTGATCGGTTACAAGTCTTGCCTGTGATCGTAGGATTCCTAAGAATCTCCTTGACGGTGGTTTCAGTTGCTCTAGTTGTTCTCAAACCGGACGTCTCAAAGAAGACAACACGGAGTGAGTGAACCAAAAATTGAGATTCACTGATTGATGAAAAATGTTTTGAAAAACAATCACGTATTGATTTAAGAAAGAGTTTTGCAATACAACGAAGGTTTTATGAGAAAGATCAATTTTTCAAACAAAATACTTTTTGTATTAGAGAATGAGTACACATTCGACGTGCTAGCCAAAAGAAGAGATTCGCACATCGAACGGTTTTTCTAAAAGTATTTTTCAATCAGAGATACTTTTTGAATTTGAAATGAATACACATTCGACGTGCTAGAGAAAAGAAGGTTTGGACATCGAACGGTTTTTCCAAAAGTATTCGTCAATTCCATTCTGGACCAAGGTTGATTCACGAGTGAATCGCCCCATCGTTCGTCCGGTTGTCACAAGCTTGATCTTACGAGAAGATCTCACATGTCACCCACCAAGAGCTTGTTTGATGTTGGCTCTAGAAGGATTTCCATCTTCATCGTGAATATTTTCATATCACTCGGATGTTCTGGCAATACCACAAGTATAATGCGTAGGACTCTTAATATATTCTTACTTTCCACATTGTGTGAAACAACAAGTTTTCATTAATTTTGTGTCCTAATGAGATATTGTGGATGATCTCTTGGCTCTAGACTCAATAGTGCACATTTGGTTCCTGTGTCGGAGACTAGGGAGAGGGTGTCCTTCTTCAATATCAACAATCTTTAAGAGAAAGTCGATAGATTATGTAGGTTCCCATGAGAATAAAACAAGCCCTTTTAAGAGGAACTTGAGTAGCTTGGGAAGTTTAGGTGCGGTCGTCCTTTGGGTCCATGACGTCTTGTCTTCAATACCGGCGTACCTTAGTAACCACCAAGTAGCATATGTATTGAACCCGGTTTACGCCCTAAGGTTGAATTGATGGAGGGCTAATTATTATCACCCTTTCTCATTCATTTCTTTTCATTCTTCAACCCTTCATGCTTACCGAGACTTCATAACTAGAACCTTGTTGGGTTTATTCCGTTCTAGCTCCGTCTCGATCGGCACTCTTCCCATATCTCACTTTTCTCCTTTTTCAATATACCTAAGGACTCTACACTATCTAGTGGATTGTCCTCGGTAGATCCCTCCGGCTACGGTGGATCGTGGGAACAAATACCTAACCTAACCATCCTTATAACACCATGCATAAAGTAAAATGGTCGGTCTATTGGTACGACTCATTCTTCTTTGAAACCAATTGAAAATCATTTGGAAAAACAATCAAGGTACTTGTGATACAAGATCAAAGCATTTTGTACCTTAATAGTTTTGATCATTTAGAAAACCTCCCCTCAACATGTGCGTGTGATTTAGAAATTGTTCAAAGACAAGGAGGCAAGAGGACTTTGAAATATTTTCTTTGATCACAATTTTCATACGAAAAAGCCATTTGATTTTCATGGTAAAATTCTCCCCTCAATATGTGCATATGATATTTAAAATCATTTTATCACATAGAGGCAAGAGTTCTTTTGAAGTACATCCACGATCACAAAAGCCATTAAGAAACCATTTGAAAACTCAATCAAGGTACTTTATAAATCTCTTTAAAAGCTTTTGTACCTGATAGTTATGCTCCCCTCAATATGTGCTTCTAGATTCGAAAGCGTTTAGCACATATGAGAGAGCGACCTGCGATTTCATCAAATCGATCACCTTTATCAAATTTCATTATTAAATCACAAATTCTCCCCGATCAAAATATCAAACCCTTTGAGATTTTGGATCCTAAGTGATTTAATTAGGTTTAGAAAACATGGGAGAAAATGTGGCCTTGTTTAAATACTCATCTGGTTTTTGGATAAATCCTCCTCCTCAACATGTGCATTGTGTGTTTGAAATCGTTTGGCACATGGAGGCAGGAGTGCCTTTGAAGGACTAAAACTGATTCCATTAAAACATATTTGAGATTTAAATCACGATCTCTCCCTCGATCAAATATTTCAAACCAATTGAGATTTGTGATCCCGATTGATTAAAATCATTTAGAAAAGTTTGGGGAAAGACGTGGCAAGATTTTAATTTTGAAAAATGAAAGATAAGGACCAATTTAAGACATTAAAGATTGTTAGTGTCAGGTATGATTGTTTTAAGAGATCTTTAAGTAAAATAAAACAGTTTCACAATCAAACAAGAACAGAAAAAATTTCATTTTGAAAGACCTTGATTCAAAAGAAAAAATCATACCATGACATAACATTAAATCTTTAGATCACCACTTATATTTGTACAATCCGGACTTTTATGAAGCAATATTGATTGAAAATAATTTATTTTAAATCACTCTCCCCCTCAATCGATGACCGAAGTCGATAATTGAGTGACTTAAGTTTTGATAAAATGAAGTCCGGTGATTTTCAAAATTTAGTCCAATATATTTTCAAAACAACATTTTTCCATTTTCAAAACAATTTAATTCAATTTACTCAAAATTATTTAAAATGGTATCCCGCACAAAGATTCGTTATGTGGTTGAGCCGCTTTTGTTGTTGTTGCTGTAGGGTTTGGAAGAAAAACCATCTGCAGATGCAGTGAGACTTCTTCTTACGTTGCATTTTGAATGCCAACTGAGGTCAAATTAAGCTCCGTTTCTTCAATCACTTAGAAGAAAACGATTTGCTGATGCAGTGAGACCTCTTACGTTGCATTAATGCCAACTCTCCATAGAAGTCCAATTAAGCTCCGTTTCTTCACTTGTCAACCCAAGAAATAGTTGCCCTTTCCTTTCGGCATCCAATCATATTAATTTGTGGGATCCGGA
This sequence comes from Chrysanthemum lavandulifolium, assembly GCA_022545495.1. Classification (NCBI taxonomy): domain Eukaryota; kingdom Viridiplantae; phylum Streptophyta; class Magnoliopsida; order Asterales; family Asteraceae; genus Chrysanthemum; species Chrysanthemum lavandulifolium. The sequence continues at coordinate 77,872,457 of CM040242.1, read as the reverse complement.
TCGGGAACATTATTATAACCAATATACCTGCATACGTTAGTGAACACACATACAAATATATGGTGGTCGACATTACCCAAAAAACAATTGACTAATGAAAGTCAATGCAACATATCAATCAGATCATATAAATGTATGGGAATTATGTGTTTCTCAAACTCTAATCATCTAAACCTAACAATCATATCCTAGAAACCTAGTCCTTCAACATAGGCAATTATATTTTTTCAGATAAGCACGTAGGATAACTAAGAAAGTCCGTTAGATGATATAAATTTGAAAACATTCTCCCCTCAATCAATGACTTATTTTCAAAAGATTAAAGAGTCAAGTCATTGATTGATTTTTCAATTTTCACAAAAACTCGAATCGATAGATTTACAAGCAACTCATTTACCACCATTTTAGAAAACAACAAATATTTTTCGAAGAATTTTAGACGGAAAACATTTGTGTAGGAACAACGATCCTTGACATACTTTCCTCAATTAGTTTTAGGAAAAGTGCGATATTTTTGAAAATTTGTTTAGCGCAAGACTTTCCTTTCTTTAAAAGAGCGGGTTGCTATCTCAAATAATAGCAAACCATGGTTAGCGGGTTACGATCTCAAGTAATCGCAAGCCATGTTTTGAAGCACGGGTTCTGATCGAAATAATCGTAAGCCATATTTTGAGACATGTTTTGAAAAGAATATTTACACCTCCTCGTCGAACTTCATCTATGGTCCCGTGCCATTATTGAATGACATTTCTAAGACCGTAGATGTTATCGATACCAGAAGACATGTCTAGAAAAACATATTTTTGGAATTTTTGAAATTTTATGATTTTTATGGATTTTTGAAGGTTTTATAATTTTCTATTTTCTTTTTGATGGTTTTATATTTTTCTATTTTATTTTTATAGGTTTTATAATTTTGTATTTGGTTTTTCTGATAAATATATACAAAGATAGTGTAGATGATATAGTAAAAGAAGATGATGATACGAGTACCGAGATAGGGATATCGAACAGCCCCGTTGAAGAAGATAGAGGTCATCATCTCTTAAACATTCACCACCAAAGCTTTGAGGCTCTGAATTGAGAGAAATTGAACCATCCGAAAGTGAGACTCGGCGCTTCCCCCAAACCGAAGATCCATTAGATGAGCGATTGAAGCTTTCTTTCAAGCTTGCCTTAGCCAGGTGCACAGAGAAGCACACCGTTATCATAAATCCCGATGCTCCTTTTAAGACCAATAATCGAGATTCTCCATTCGGGGTTATATCATCCAATAGAACACCATCAACGTTTCATCCCACACTTAAATAATCTTCTCAAATTTCTTTTCCACCGAGGTCCAAGCAATCCATTCCAAAAGGTGTCAAGAGAACAATTCCCCAAGTAGTTGAATTGAAGCGATCGGTTTTTGTATAATGCTCAAGAACTCTCCCGAACACACATCATGAGGGAATGAAAACACCTTCCCATGTTCACATTTTTCTTCCGGATGATCGTGTATGAAGCTCAAGAACCAAGTACACCAATACCCAAGAGCTCTCCGAATACACATCATGAGGGAATGAAAACACCTCCCATGTTCACATTTTCTTCCCGATGATCATGTATGAAGCTCAAGTATCTGAAGTATACCAATACACAAGGAATGAATAGCGATAACATTGAAGAAGCGAGGCCAAGTCACCGATTATCTCTGCGGGTGGCAATCTCTGCGGATGTCAACTCCGAATAAGTGGTTATATCTACGAATCATCGATTAAGCCCTCAACCGAGACAATGGCGCCCCAATGTACACAATTCTCTCTCCCCTGATGATTGCGATAACATCGAGATCATCACACACTAGTGTACCTCTTTTTATCTTCAGAAACTTTCTCTAACATCACTTCCCCCACGTAGTTGGAATAATAACACTAAAAGCCTTGATGAGTAAAACCTTGAGTTTCTCTGCGGTCATGACATTTGTTTTCCTGGGATATCTTCAATCACTTAGAAGTATTAAGCTCATCAAGTTTACTCGCCATGAGTCAAACCTTGAGTTTCTCTGCGGTAATAACATTTGTCTTCCGGGATATCTTCGATTACTTAGAGTATTAAGTTCATCAAGTTTACTTGCTTTGTGTTTAGATGTGTGTCTCCTTGCCCTTTCTGGTTTTGATACTTGTAATCGGCAACAAATATAAGCCCAAATACTTGAAATCTTTATGAGAAGAACACTTGAACTCTTGTGAGAATCAACTTCTCAAGACTCTCTCGACTATTTTTATCAACCCTTATGTAGACAATTTGAAGTGACCACCGATGAAGAAAACCCTATATACCATACTTGAAACCAAGTCAACTTCCCACATTTGTATCTTAAGCTTGCACCTAATGATGGAAGAACGGTGTAGAGAATTTATGCTTCAAGCAAATCTCTAAGTACTCACTACCCAAACAAAGTATGAGACATTAACACCTCTTGCGATTATCCACACCGTCATATGCGTGTGACCGAGTAAAACAAAGTAACTCCTAATAGTGATAGTTAACGGTATTCAACCATCCACCTCATTGCTGGTAACTAGATAAACCAAGTCTTCAACTCAAAATTTTAAGCCCGAGCAAGTTATCAAATAAGAACACGCCTTTGTGAAAGTCAACTTCAATCTCAAATAAGTGATAAATGATTAACTCAAGTTCTCAACTTGTGTCAAATGTCCAATCGTGAAATGTCAATAACAACGTCTCGAGTCCTCATTGCTAAAGAATATGAGCAGTCTAATTGGGATTGAATCGACTTATAACTCTCTCCGAATTAATGCTCTCCCTAAACCGACAATCTATTTGATTAATGCCCATTAAGAAGAAGTCTTTAGATCGTTAAATGCAACTCGTCTTTAGTCTTCTAACATGTAGCGTAAAATGTAGAATGATCAGACTCGACCTTCTTCAAGATTGTGCGGTTGGGAATAAATAGTTAACATCTTCAACTCACACCAAAAAGCATCCCAATTAACTTACATCTTGCAAATCCCCTTAACTAAAATCCCTCCCAATCAAACAAGAACAGAAAGATGTTCATCAAGGAAATCAACAATCAGGCCGCAGCGAACACACGAAATGGTAACACCAAACTACCAATCACATCAAACAAGAACAGAGAGATTGTTCGGAATCATCATGTTGATGTGTACGTGAAGCATTAACCGGAAGCACTTTGTCGATAAACTCATCAGTCCGAGTGAAGATGTCAACTAACGGCTCTTAGAAGAACAACTCCATGTGAAGATGACCCGATAAGAAGAAGCTCGGTTCTTACATAAGTTTAGAGCCGCATGACCATTTATATTCTCAAATATAAATCAACAATGCAAAAAAAAATTCACACTTCTTCTCCCCCTCAAGAATTGCATACGGAGATGCCATTCTTGACTAAATAAGCGAAATCATCCAAATGTTCTATTCACACTTCTCTCCCGCAAAATCAGCACATGATGTCGCCATCTTCATTATAATCGAGCAAGTGGAATGAGAAAACAATCGATGGTAGCCGGTTCACTTGATGACTGAAGCGCATGGAAAAAGTATGAAGCATGTTGATGAGAATGGTCATAAATAAGAAGATTTCTCTTCTTCCGAAGATAATGCGCACTGAAGCGTACACATTTCTTTTCTTTAGGGAACGAGGCATGAACTGTAGTGTTCATACGTCATAATCTCTCTCTTTTCAGCACTCTTAGCAAAACATGTAATCGACCCCATTATCATTCAGTAGGCTCTTTGTAGTGACAGCGGATGGAGAAAGCCCAATATGATGAATTTGACCCTGAAGAAAACTAACCCGAACTCGTGACTTGAACTTGCACATATGTAACAAAGAGCGGTGCCGAGAATTCATGCTCCATTGAATCTCTTAAGTACTCTATACTCTTCAACCAACCAACCATCAAGTAATAGACGTACATTACCTCTTGAAAATCCACAATTGAATGTGACACTGAGCACTACAACGTAACTCCTTAAAGTGATAGTTATTTTTGTGGTAAAAAGAGCCCAATTCCCCCAGAAAAAATAGACTCTAAAAAATAACTAGATTTCCAAGTCTTCGTTTTTGGAAATAAGCTTGAACAAGGATCATGAAGAATCTTCATCCATCCATCCCCGATACCTTCAGATACTAAGTACACTCGCCCGTGATAATTCACTTCAACTTCAAATAAATAATAGTGAATTAACTCCGTTGTCACATCTTCTGATTAAAAGCTCAAATCTAGCCTCCTTTGACTTTTTAAGTGAACTATGATAATGGTTTCATCCCGACCATGGTTAAAAGCACATAACCCCGTAAAACCATGTAATAACAAAACTGCCACGAAGACAACCCAAACACACACCCAATTCATGAAGTACACCCTTTTATCCTTTCTTCGAAACAGAACCCGTAACACCGATGTCGAAGACCCGAGATACGCTTTCCTTTCTCCAAGATGGTTCCATCATCACGGGATTTTACAATTCTATAGTTTAAACCGAGAAATAGGTTCTTTCATGGGATTTTACAAAACCAAGAATAAACCGTAAGATAGATCCGAAATGCACTTTACTATTACGGGATGTTTCCATTGTCACGGATTTTACAAGTCTATGATTTAAACCGAGAAATAGGTTCTTTCGCGGATTTTATAAAATCAAGACAAAACCATAAACAATGTCGACTTGAATGTGTTATGACAACTTTGGTTTCATGAATATCGATTTAGGGAACATGCACGATGGTTCATCAATGTTCATAATCCAACATCAACAACATCATCAACCATCCAATAAACACTTTGGTGAATACATCTTTCACAAATACTGTCGGCTATTGCAGTGACCATTAGGAGAAATAGACCCGATATGCCAAACTTGAACATGACGTAAAATTCCCCAGATTTGTTCCTTAAACTTGTACTAATCCTTGTGAAAAAAGAAACGGTGTACCCAATGTACAAAACCTCTTGACATTCTCAACTGAGTGAGACACCGAAGTGATAGCTACGTTATGGGTTAAGCGAGAAAGAATCACACACGTAACTAAATAGCCAAGCCTTTATCACACTCCATAAATGCCCAGACAAGTCATCTTCGCGGAAGGGTAGAAAGAAAGAAGACGAAAATAAGTACACGCGCCCGGAAAACTTCACTCCAAATCCAAATAAGAAATATCATACAAACAACCCCATAGTCACCCAAGTTCCAAAGTATAATATCAGTTCAGGCCATGCCATAATATCCTCTGTGAAAGCGTATAAACCAAAGTATCAAATAATATAGCACAACAAATCTCATCATCACACCAACTCTTATATCATCAACTCACAAAGTCTCAACGCACATCGTCAAAGCTCTTTACCAAATCACATATTATCCAATCTCGTAAAAGCTCAATATCCAATTAAAAAAAATCACATCTCAAAGTAATTAACGATCCAAAACTCGGTCACAATATACGGCTCATAATATAGTTTCTCTAGGCCATGAGATTAGATCCACTTACCAAATCTGACAATCCCAAATAAAATCAATCCGGTTCAATAATTAAAATCCAAATGTCAAGTTCAAACATAGTATCACATATTCAAAAAATATTCGTTAACCTCAATTCACATACATGCCCGATTCATAAATCAAATCATACATGGCCCAACATTTAACCATAGAACATGTTAGACCCATAACATATCAAACGACCCATCAAGTTAAAATACGGCCCATCATTGACAACAGCCCAAATGGTAATAGTATCACACGATCCACTTTAAGAGGTGACCTAATTTCACGGGGTATTTAAAACACACTCTTCTCACACTTCACACACTTAGCCCTAATATTTCTCATCAAAACAAACGCCTCTCCCCTAAACTTTCTCAAACCATCCGCCTCCCTCAAACAAAAATATCTCAGCTTCACATCAAATCTAATCAGATTGAAACACTCCAAACCCTAATCATACACATGTACTCCTCTTTCTCCAGTACACTCTTACAGCCACATCTAATCCATCACAAATCGCAGCATCAAACATAACCGAACAATCTCCTTAAACCTTCATGATATACACGCCACAGGGATGGCAGTGGGATGGCCACAGGGATGGCTTGAAGTTGAGACCCTGATTTGGTTTTGAAGACTAACCGGTGTATTTGGTAAGATTTAAATGTTTTGACTTGAGTGTGAACGAACCAAGGTAAACAATTAACAGTTTTGTTAATTTTTTAACTTTAGATGTTCGGATATAAAGATGAGTCAAAAACATAATCTTCTTTTTGTTTTAATGAGAATCGTTTAATCCGAAAGAAAAGAAAGGCAAGACATTAATATTGTATTGATCTTACCTTTTAGCTTTCGAATATTAAGAGAAGCTTGACTTCTCAAGTGATTTATGAGGATAATCTCTTGTGGGTTTCGACTTAAAAGATGAGCCTGAGATCTAGGAGTCATGTGATAATAAACGAATTCAGGAAAGGTGATTAACAGATTTGTTAACTCCCTTGTCCTATTTATTCGAATATTGAATACAACTTTAATCCTTTTTAAAATCAATCTGTGATGATGTAAGATTCGTGGGAATAGGCCCCTGATGGTCTTTGATGTGTTCCTTTGAAGCACGAATATATCTGAGATAGCTTAACTTTTTCATACCTTATCAGTGTTGATGGAAGATAAGACATGTGATGAAAGATGATATTGCTTTTGTATATGGTCAGTGTTGATATTCCTTGTCTGTGGCTGATGATGTTTAATGATAACTGAAGTCGTTGTTGATCGTATATGGTATGTGGTTGTAAAATGGTATTCCTTTCTGTCACAAATTGCTAACTCAAAGTCTTCTAGTCAAGTCGCTAAACCTTTTCAAAGCAAATCGCTACTGCAAGTCGCTAGTGTAAGTCGCTACTTTAATAAGTCGCTACTGATAGTCCAACTCGCTAAGATGTTTAACAACTCGCTAACTTATAAATATAAGTCGCTAGATCGTTTAGGTCACACAACTCGCTATGCTCAAAAGCAAGTCGCTAGGTCATTTTCCGTACCAAGTCGCTACTTTTGACAGCACAAGTCGCTAACTTGTTCAAAAACAAGTCGCTAGATCACCATAATCACACAACTCGCTACCAAAGTCGCTTAAAATGAGGTACAATGTATCAGGACACTAAGACAAGTCGCTAACTTGATAACCAAGTCGCTAGTATGATTTATGATTTTTCAGATGAGTTTTCCGACTCAGTTCCGACCATATTCATATTAACCCAGAAAACATCATAAAAGATGCTTCATTTTTGACCCGTTTAGACCTCGTAAATGACCAGAAAGACCCGTTTGACATAAAGCAAATGGTAACAAAAAACATCATACCATGACTGTTTAAGACAAGAGAACACAACCTGATAAAACATATTACCCAAAAACCAGTTAACAACATTTTACAACCATATATAAACTGTATAAACTGTTAACAACATTTTCCGACCATAAAACCATGTAAAAACATGTATATAAACTGTTTAATACATTTTCCGACCACTTATAGATACAAAAACAGTTTTAACCATGTTTCAAAAACCACACAAATCAATACAACACAAAAACCTTGGCTCTGGTACCAATTGTAGGATCGTTATTTTATTGTGTTTGAAGATTCGGGTGGTCTTGGATGATCAAAATACATGATAGCCATTTTAGAGAGAGAAACTAGAGAGATGGGTGTTCAAGCTAGAGACTTGGTTCACAAATTATGGAATATTAGATTGAAAGCACACCCCTTCCATGGATGGAAGGGTATTTATAATTACCAACATACCGTCCTCCCATCGGACCGTGGATCGTGCATCTGATGGGTAAAGACCCGTCCTTCCTCCATGGTGTTGCACTAAACTAATCTACGCTACAAACTAACTAATAAACTGCTAAATTCCATGGGGTAACCGACTCTTCACTATGGAATTTTCTAATTCCTAACAGTATCTGTCCCAAGCTTGATACAGAGTTTCGTCGTCTTCTTGTTTGAAATTATGGATCTCCAAGAGTTGATTAGAAATCTTTGATGGCGGGCAATATCTTTGAATAAAGTGTTTTTTTAGTAACGCCCAAGTATTAACTGCCCCGGTGGGCAATCTTTCGATCCATCTTCTAGCTGCTCCAGTGAGAGTCATTGGGAAAACCCTTAGCATAACAGCATCATGAGACACGCCCGGAATGTTGAAAAGGCTAGCGACGTATAGGACATTTTCAACGTGCTCATATGCGTCTTCATCCGTGTTTCCTGAAAAAGGGTTAGCGCGAAGCTCCCTCATAAATTGGTTTTTAATCTTGAAACGAACATCCGCTCCGATTGCCGGTCTTATGAGACCCGGCCCTTGATCCGCTCTAGTGAATGCCAAGTATTCCTCAAGAGTGAGGTCATCGATGTTAACAACTTCCATGGTACCTGAAAACTTGAAATGCGATCGTGAGAAAAGTTTAAAAATGAAATGAAAGACTCAATTATTAATCCTAATATAGCTCCCCGACAACGGCGCCAAAAACTTGATGCAGGTTTTACTGACTAGGTCTTAATATTTATAGTGTCTCGCTATACCTATGGTCTACCCTAATACACTAACGGGCAGTGTACCCGGTCGTGTGTAGTGTAGTAAATGGTAAAGCCAAGGTCGTCCCAAGAGCTATGTGTGTCGGATAATTACTAAGTCTAATTGTTACAGAATATTAATGGTTTTGATAGGTATTTAATTAATTAAACTACTTAATGCAGAATATAAAGTAAAAGCAAATAAATGGTAAAGGGAAATCAATAGAGGAATAGTGGTTCTAACCTAGTTAATCCTCCTAGCTAGTTAAACAATTAAGGAATCATAACTAGGCTAGCACCAAAGGGTGCTTAGCCGCTCATATTAATCATGCAAATCAATTCAATATTCAAAGGTATGAAATACATGAATTGAAAGTAAAAGAAATAATAAACGCTAAAGCTCATCGTAATGGTGTGACTTCTCCCTTGTAAACAGCTCCGTATGCTTCCCTAGACCTGCCTTGAGCTTTTTCCCACATTCTAAGAGTGTTGTGTGTGGAATGAGATGCTTTGAAATGCTCGAATTCGTGGGGTATTTATAGGCCAGGTTTGGGTTACGGCGTAACCAATAGAGGAGTTACACCGTAACCTTCTATTCCTTCGTAAATGCACTAGATCTGCTAGTTACGGCGTAACCTTATAAGTGGTTACGCCGTAGTCTTCAATAAACTCGGTTACGTCGTAAGTGATGCAGTGAGTTACGGCATAAGTATCGTGCGTGGAACCTCTTTTGACCTAATGGAGTTACGTCGTAATCTTTGGGAAGAGTTACGCCGTAACCTCTTGATAAGTTGGACTTCAGGGTCACGCAATAGTTATGGCGTAATGTGAGAGACGAGTTACGCCATAACTTCTTCAAAATAAGCATATTGTGATAAATCTTTAGTAATGTTTCCATTTCCGCGTCTCTTTAGCTCCAATGCTCGTAATTTACCTGAAAGTGGAAAACAATAGAAAACAAGCGTAAAACCGCATAAATGATATAAATAACGAGCATTACCGGGGGAAATTGACACTTAATATTCAGGACTATTTGATGTTATCAGATATTGTAGCAAACACAGTAATCAAAAGATGTCCACAAAACCACCAAATCACACCAACACACAATTGTTCATAATACTGCCATAAACATCTAACTATGCATAGATTAGCCTATGCTTCCTCCAAAGGTAACATAACCTCCTTCGACTTCCTTAAGCTCCTCCAAGTGATCCTTGTTACCAGACATCTACCCAGAACATCTACTGTTAAAGATTCTTCTATTTCTCATATTCAAATAAGGATGTTCCTTCACTGAAAAGAAAAATTAGTTTCTCTTGGGGACCCAGGGTTGTAGAGGCTTGGGTCTGCCTTGTGGACCTTTAGATTTGTTAGTATTAAAAGAAACTGGTCCACTATTATACTTGAAGTTTGGTCTGGTCTGTCTCCAAGTATAACCTGCCAAGGCCTTAACAACAGTCCCCCAATTACCCCTTGAAGCATAAGATTGAAACATTTGAGCTGCATTTTGAGAGATAGGTCTTCTCACATGCGAATGAGAACCATAATAAAGTCTTTGATTAAACTGGTTCACCTGTGGTTTTCTAAACTTGGGACTGGGTGATGGACTGGTAGGTTGAGATTTATACCCATAATTAACTTTAGTTTGGCCAGGTTTAACCTGAACAGTATTAACTCTAAATATTTACCAGTATTAACATTTTGCCTACCAAAACTAAATTGACCACCAGTACCCACCCTTGGTCTAACAGAATTAACATAAGTACTACCAGTATTAACAGGTACTGGTCTAGTAGCAAACTTATTAGCATGGTTAATCCTGTTCACATTATTCCACACTGGTTTATTTACCCCATTCCCAGTGTTTACAACCTTTTTATTTCTTTCCTCAGCTTCTCTAGCCATTTTCTTTTCATGGAAGTCACAATCTCTAATCAGATGGCTTAAGCTATTGCATACAAAACATATTTTAACCTCAAAGGAGTAACCTGCACCTAACTTTTTTTCCATTCTAGCATTCCAGTTAACCTTGTCAGTGCTATGTATCTCTATTTTCTGCCTAGGAGTTGTTCTTAGAGGAACAAAGCTAGGTGAATCTGATTTTAGCTTAGATGGAGACACACTAGGTTTAACTGGTTCAGGTTGTTTTGGCACATAAGGCTCACTTTTTAAAACTGGTTTAGATATCCTTATAGGCCCAGACTTAGGTTCTAGAGAACATTCAGAGATATTTCCAGTGGATCCTTCATTGTCATTAGATTGACAGGAAGAGTACTCACCGGTCTTATCTTCTGAGACACTGGTTTCAGAACTTTTCTCACAGAATCCTTTACTGCCATTGAGTTGACAGTCAGTGAATTCAATGGAATAGTCTTGAGAAGCAAGAGTCTCAGGGTTCTTCCATTTGCTATAGTCAAATAAGGACTCATCATATTCTTTCTCAGGTTTAGGAGTATAATCATCATTAATTGGTGGTGGAACTCCCTTGTAATTGTCAGTTTTAGCAAATCTATGATATATAGGTTTACCTTCAAAATCACTTTTTGAATTTACAAAAACATTTTCCATCACCTCTTCTTCATATCCTAAAACCTCCTTATCTGATTTTATCCCATACCCTAAACCAATTTTACTTGTAGAGCACATTCCTGAATTTACTAGCCTCCACAAGTTTTTATTACTATTTTGCCATTTTTCAACTATTTTTTGCAGCTTTTCTTTATCTTTAACTGCCTTCATTCCTATTCTCCTATATCTTCTAAGCTTCTCATCCTTTTCAAATATTTCATCACCTTGGAAGGTAATCTTTTCATTAAGAGATGCATTTTGTTTTTGAAGATTATTTACTTGTTTTTCTAATGTTTTAACAACACTTTCATAAGCAAGTAATTTAACTTCTTGATCACCCATTTGACCCATATGTTCATCATAAAGGGACTACAATTTATTGTATGAATCAGTGCATATTTTTGAGCATAAAGTTACCTCACTGTTGGAGCTTATGGCCATGAGAGCATGCTTGAATTCTGTCCCCTCTGTAGGATGCTCTCCCTAGTTAATCACACCAGCTTCCAAAGTAAGCAGCCCAGTCTGAATCTTGTCTTCCTTTTCAACATGCCTAGGATAGAAGGAATCCTTTTCTTTTCTTCATTGGCCTCCTTTACAGTACACTCCCTAGCAAAGTGACCCCCTCTCTTGACACCGATAGCACTTCAGTTTTGACTTGTCAAATCCTACTGGTCTCTTTCCATCAAAACGCACTTGCCTACCAGTCTTCTTGAAGAATTTCCTCATCCTTAATGCAATCATAGCACACTGCCAGTTGATATCCATTTCCTCCGTCTCCTCATCTTTAATCTGATCCAATTCTTTATTTAGAATGTTTTCAGATTGATTTGAAAATAGAGAGTAGATGATCTTATCAGCAAAACCAGCAGTTTCATCCTTTTCCTTTACACCAAGATTACTAATCGCATAGTTGCGAACTAAAACCACTACCAGACTTAACTCTGGTTTTAGTGTTTCTGCCATGAGAGACAAAGGCAACATTGTTGTCACTTCAAGAAGCTTTTGAATTTCCCTTGATGTCTTGTTCATAAACACTAAGATTATTATACAAATCATCTATTGACAAGGTGTCAATATCTTCTTTATTTCTCATGATCATTGCTAGATTTGACCATTCATTGGGCAATGATATGAGAAACTTCATATTTGCATCTTCATTAGACACTTCAGATTCATGTGCTTCCAACTGTGATAGGATTTGTTGGAACCTTTCATAGCCTTTCTCCAGGCCTTCCAAACTGCTGATGGTAAATGCCTCAAACTGTTGTTTATAAACAGCTTTTTGCATTTTCTTGGAGTTGGCGTTCCCTCCAAATCTTGTCCTAATAGCCTCTCATATCTCCTTAACATCATCTAAATTGTGGAACATTCTCAGATGTTCCTTTGGTATGGCCATCTTTAGGAGAGTTCTTGCCTTTCTTTCTTTCTTCTCAGCAAGTATCTCTGCAGCTGTGACTGGTTGAAGGATATTGACTGTGCCATCTTTGCTTTTGGAAATTCTCTTCTTTGAATTCCCATTCTGGATCACTTTCCAAACCTCATAATCTACATATTCCAGATACTGTTCCATCTCCATGGCCCAGATGTCGTATTCTTCCTTTTTCAGAATAGGAAGTTTGAGGTTGGAGATAGTTGTTGTTGCAGGAAGTTGTTGTTGTTGTTGTTTCTGTTGTTGTTTCTTTGATCCTGATTCTGAAGTTTCAGTTTCTCGCTCAGAGGCTTCTTCATCACTATGGTGATTTGAGAAGTTATCATGAAGAGACATTCTTAAGGGTTTTTAAGAGAGATGAGATGAGTGTTCTTGGTGTTTTTGTTTCTTCAATTCAGAGTCCTTCAACAGGCTCTTATACCACTTGTAGGTCCAAAAGTTTATGGATCTAAGTAGCCTTGAACGACTAATAGTAAACTTGAATAAATTCAATTTAATATATGAAGAACTCTTTGCAAAAGCTTAATGTGTTAATGCGTAATCTTAACACACAAGTATGAAGAACATAAGAATTACTAACTTCGTATTTTCTATTAAATTGCTCAAAGGCTAATGCTCACCAATCGTACATTAATCTAACACCTTAGGAATCCTTTTATACACCAAGGAAACCCTAATTGACTAACAAACTTGTAGAAGGGTAAAGATATCTTCTCCTAAGATATCTCTACACGTTCATAACTGTTCCTAATATAACTCTAACAACTATTCTGTTTTAGACATAAACAGACTTAACCAACGACTATTTGTTCTGCCAGACTTAACATCTTTAGTACTGGCAGACTTAACTACTAACAGACTTAAGTCTGGTCTACCAGACTTAAATAATAATGCTACCAGACTTAATCACTAAACAAGACTTAAACATTACAAAAACTAATTCCCAACATGTAACAATATTGTTTTCCTCCTCATCATAGTTCTTGCCTCCAGCGTCATACATCTCCTCATCTTCTTGTTGTTCCTCTTCCTGAGCAGTAATCTTTATAGTGTCACCCGAGCCCTTACCGGGTTGATTAACCGGATCGGTTTGGAGTTGGGTGACAAGAGGTGGTTCTTCGGTAGGTTGAGCACCACTACTAGAACCTCCTACCCCGTCAGGTTGATTAATTGCAAAGGTAGAGGCTTGGTGTTCCATCCTCTTATGCTTCAAAGTCTTTTGAAATGTTCTTTCCTCTTCCTCCGAATCATGCTCTAAGTCAGAATCATGTTGTTCTTCTTCAGCAAGAGGCTTTTTCCCTTTATCAGATTTGTTGCTTTCTTCAGTAGAAGTGTAAGCATCAATATCTTCCTCAATTTCCGTAAGTGTTGGACTTTTCTACTTGTCCTTCTCTTTTGTAGAGTCATCAATACGAACTTCGCTGTAGATCACGCATTCATTTGACTCTGTCTCTAAGTCCTCATCATGTTGTGATGTGGGCTCAGGAGAAGGTTCGGGCTTGACGACTTGAGTGGTAACTTTCCTTTTTACCACTCTGTTAATACAAATAAGCTATAAAAATGTTTATTTATGTTTTATGATCTTCTAATGTTTTGTCGATAACAAACGTAAAATCATATTAACGAAACAAATAAAATACATAAATGGTTTGAGCCAATAGTTTACTAACACACTTACATTTTCATATAAAACACTAAACAAGTAATATTGTTTACATCTTATAGAAATGCATATGTATAACAACTAGTGTTTACATAATATGGAAATGTGCATATTGTAATGGGTAAAAAATCTAAGTCCTTAACCCATTGACTAGATACATTGAATATTGTTAGGTAAAAGCCAAAGTCCATGACCCATAACCATGGAGCTTGATCCATAACCTATGACCTATTGCATGACATCATGCATGAAGTCATGTTGGGTATTATCCATGATCCATGACCCAAGACCCATGACCCAATGTCTAGATACATTGCATTTTGTTGGGTATCCATAATTCATTTACCATAACCCATGGTTCATAACCCATAACCCATAACCCAGTTTGCAACCCAAAATCCGGACTTAAGCTAACCCAGCTGCCGGATCCCTTGGATTGCACTAGCCGGATCCCTCTGGGGAGGGATCTGTGGAACAATAGAGAAATTTGCCTATAAATAGTGAGCCATTTCTATCTTATTACTCACCCCTTTTACACATACTCTCTCTTAGTATTGTAACATCTCTAACCTCAGATCGAAAGGATCTTTCTATGTAGTTTTTGTTTTTGTGATTCTCTAGGTTCCTCTTAAAGGCGAGATCACCACCTATTGAAGACGTGCAAGCCCAAGGTCATGAGTTGCTATGCTTCGTCATCATCAAGACTACGGAAGTTATCTTGTTGATAGTTCTTTCCTCCTCCTTAGAAGTGTTGTGTTAAAGGCATTAGTGAAAGGTGCCAAAGGATCAAGTCGAAGGCATTAGTTAAAGGTGCCAAAGGGTCAAGTCAAAGGCATTAGTGAAAGGTGCCGAAGGGTCGTGTCGAAGACATTAGTGAAAGGTGCCGAAGGGTCGTGTCAAAGGCATTAGTGAAAGGTGCCAAGGAAGTACATTCGATATGGTGCATCGGTGTACAAGATAGATTGTTTGGGTTAAAGGATATTGATATCCTTATGATGTTGTAATAAGGAGTGTGTCTCCTTTGGGTTAGTTATGTAGTGTTGGGTAGTAGTTCCTCCTTTGTAATGGAACTCAATATCTAGCTTTGTACTGGATAAAGTGTAGGCGATGTTGTGATAGGTTTGGTTCTACCTCGTGGAAGAACCCGGTGTCTAGCCTTGTACCGGATAAAGAGTAGGCGACGTTGTGAAGGCTTCTCCGCCACATTAAGGATCTTGTGTTGTCTAGTACTTACAAACTCTCGAGTGGGAAACTCGGGGAGTGGAGTAGGGCAAGGAAGGTGTCCTTGTAGCCGAACCACTATAAATACTCGTGTCGTGGTTTTGTGTTCCTTACTCTTTATCTTTCCATTACTTGTTTATATGCTTATCTATCATCATCCAATACACACATTAAATAGATTGACATAAGTCGATCTAAATATTTTAAATCAAAGTTTTAATCGGTAAAACTATTCAACCCCCCCCCTTTAGTTTTCCACATACTCTTTTGGTGATCTTTGATTTTGACTTGGTGGTAATACTAGAACTTCCGGCTTTCTTTGCTCTGGTATTAACCGCTGGAGTTTGAATAACTTCATCCATGAACCCAACACGCTTTGCTTGCAGAGCCTCCCGATAATATCTGTGTGTGGGAGCGTCTTTGGCCTTATCAGTGATGAGGCACGCAGGGAGTTCAACACCTTGTTTGCAAGTGGTGGACCCCTGGAACCTAACTGATTTCATGGTAGGCTCATTCTTCATGGTGTGCTTGTTGGGGTCATCAAGTCTCTTGGGAATGTCCTCATGA
Source organism: Chrysanthemum lavandulifolium (assembly GCA_022545495.1). Classification (NCBI taxonomy): domain Eukaryota; kingdom Viridiplantae; phylum Streptophyta; class Magnoliopsida; order Asterales; family Asteraceae; genus Chrysanthemum; species Chrysanthemum lavandulifolium. The sequence continues at coordinate 77,856,416 of CM040242.1, read as the reverse complement.
TTCCTGAGGATATTGTGAATGATTAGCTTAATGAAATGGACAAAAGGGATCGTGGTGCCTCCCTTCTTGAGATGCTGCATCATGTCCTCCCATATGAGGCTAGAAAAGTCAATGTGATGAACATGGACCATTCCCCAGAATATTTGCAAGTGCGGCAGCTTGGGATGCTCATGACCGCTGTGTCTTCCCGAAACTGACTTGGCAATCATGAGGTATAGAGTCCTCCATGGTTGTGGAATGAATTTGACATCAACTCTAGAACTAGTAGAGATTATTCCAGAAGTCTCATCATACCCAATGTTAATCAAGAAATCCAGAATCTCTGTCTCTGTAGGAATCCTGACGTAATCAGCTGGAGAGTTGATAGTCATAAGAAGTAGAATTGCACGAAGATCATCAACAATAACTGTGACTTCACGAGTATGTAGAGTGACCTTAACCGCATCTTCTCCATGGAAAGACTGATGGATATAGAAGTCAAGGACTGAAGATGACTTGGTGAGCATGAATATGTAGGGGTGCTGCAGAAGGATGTCCACAACAATTCTACACGAAGATTCAAAGAAAGTAAAGTTGTTGAAGTCAACGCGAAGGTTGTTCTTTCCAATCACTCTGTCATAACCAGTGGGAATGCGTTGGCCATAGTAAGTTCCACAGGAGCATTGACATTAGTTTGTTGTGCAGCCATTTTGTGATCCTGAAAGACATTAGACATAGAAAAAGACATTGAAAGACACAGTGTGTTAGCATTAGTCTGATTCATTTCCTAAGTCCTTGTTTGATGATATTGACGTTGATGTTTGTTACATGTCCTAAGCCACATTTGTCCTTTTTCATGAAGTTGTGATGATAATTTAAGTGAACTTGTCAATTTTGAAGTTTTATACACTCATTTGTCACTTAAACACAACATTTTAACATTTGTATGTTTATTCGTAACCTTTAAGACAACATAGGTAAACAGTGACTTATTCGTAAACTTGAGTCTTTATTCGTAAAGTTAGATGCTTATACGTAAAATTAAGCCTAATGCGTAAGATTATGCTTATTCGTAAGAATAACTTACGCTAAGACATATTCGAAGGCATTATGCTTATTCGTAAGAATATGCCTATGTTTACGAATAGTGCTTATTCGTAAGAATAATGCTTATTCGAAATATAGTTCCCTTATTCGTAAGAATAAGGTTACACGTAAGAATAAGCCTTATTCGTAAGAATATGGCCTTAGTCGTAAACCTTTCCAAGTTTAACAATTTCTATCCAAGAAATTCGTAAGTCACTGTAGACCCTTCTTATTCGTAAAAAATTTGTTGCTTATTCGTAAAATTTGAAAAACCTTAGCAATCTTTTACGAGTAATCCTCCTGTTAACAAAAACATCAATTCAATGATTTAAACTTGGTTTATCCATCATTCAGAGCACAAACATGGCATATAAACAGTTTTTCACAATCACAGAAACCTTATTCGTAAAATTCCTTAAACCCTAAAACCCTAAGTTTTCGAATAAGAAATCTGGCCATCAAATTCAATCTTTGTTTGATTCTGAGTGTTCTAGAGATGCATAAGAGTGATCCTAAACACATTTTAACAGAATTTTTCCACAGAATCAAAAGATTCATACTGAACGTGTTCATAAACCCTAATCATTTGATTTTCAACTTTGTGAAGATTCTGGTCTAATTAAATGGTATAAATGTTTTTATTATCATATCTTTACACTTTCTTGTTCACAGATAATCATCAAAGCACATCAGAAAACAAAACCGCCAAATGGGTCGTATGAACCCTAATTTCAAAATCAAACAATTGATGTTTCTGGGTGAAATTGCTTGATGAAAACATGTTTTTGAGACAATATTAAACATTTTGCAACCATCATTTTCAATCAAAACTTGCTCAATCAAAAACACCTAAATCGTTCTTATGAATGAATTTTGAAAAATCATTTGAGAAAGATTGAACCGTTGGATAAATGTGATTTTAAAAACCATTGTTAAAAATAATCATCTAAACATGTTCCAACTTACAGATTTCTGAAAACTTGAACGGATTAGAGTTTTGAATTTGGATCGTGGATATGGGTTGTTGAGGGGAGTAAATGCAAAATCAGAGTATGCATTGAATGCATATTAATTTTTTGTTTTGTTAAAATTTTATTTTCCAAAATGACACATTTAGTCCTTTAACCTCAAAATATTTCAACCAAGGTCCATTAACTCACAACCTGGTTAAAAAAAAGATCATTTTAGCAAGAAAAGTGACGATACTCCCCCTCGACTTTTGAATAATAAATTTTATGAATATTTTGAGTTCGATGAGGGTATTTAACCATGATACTTTACCAATATATTTGTAAAACAACATATTTTTGGTAACATGAAAGTACAAAGTTTTATGAAACTTGTAAAATATGAACATTCTCACCCTTAATACTTGTTCGGGAAAAATTGTGAAATGTTTAGAAGAACAAAGTGTTGATGGAAAATTTGTACTTGTAATGTTTGTTTTTGATAAAAAATTAAAATGAAAAATATTTTTGGATTTTATAAGATTTTCTATTTTTATATTTTGTTTTTAAAAAATATGTACAAAAATGGTTTTGGTGTTTGACTTTTCAAGGTAGTTTTAAAAATTCATCCAGCTCTTCTGGAGTCAAACAATGCATTCCAATCTTGTGAACCAAGTCAACAAATCTTGCGGAAGGCAAGGCTTTGGTGAAAAGGTCCGCCAATTGGTGTTCTGTACCTACAAAGTATAGTTCCACCGTTCCCTTCTCCACATGCTCTTTGATGAAATGGTAGCGAAGAGCAATGTGCTTTGACTTTGAGTGTTGAACCGTGTTGCACGAGATCGCAATAGCACTTTTGTTGTCATAGTACACTGGAATCTTGTCGAATACATAACCATAATACATGAGTTGTGTTCTCATCCAAATGACTTGAGCACAACACGCAGACATGGCTACATATTCTGCTTCATTTGACGACATCGATGTAAATTCCTGCTTTTTTGATTGCCATGACACCAGTTTATCACCAAGGAATTGTAAAACGCCAGAAGTACTCTTACGTGTATCTAAGCACCCTACATGATCGGCATCTAAAAATGCTATTATTTCAAAACCAGAATCCTTCGGATACCAGATCCCCAAGTTAATGGTTCCTTTGATGTATCGGAGGATTCTTTTAGCCTTTGAGAGGTGTTTTTTAGTGGGTCTTGACTGATAACTGGAGCATAGATATACAACAAATACAATATCGGGTCTACTGGCTGTTAGATACATGAGAGACCCAATAATACTATGGTATTTGGTAGGGTCAACCAACTTCCCATGTAAATTAGCATCCATTTTACTGGTATGAGCCATTGGTGTATTATAGGTGTCACAAGTTTGCATACCATGTTTTTTCAAAATATCAAGAGCATATTTGGACTGACTGAGGAAAATACCACGGGGTGATTGATGAACTTGCAGTCCTGATAACATCAAATAGTCCTGAATATTAAGTGTCAATTTCCTCTGATAATGCTCGTATTTTATATCATTTATATGGATTTACGCTTATTTTCCTTTATATTTCACTTTCAGGTAAATTACGAGCATTGGAGCGAATGAGACGCGAATTTGGAGATTTTCTTACAGATTTATGATAGTATGCCTACTGTGAAGAAGCTATGGCGTAACTCCATCTCTCACATTACGCCGCAGCTAGCGCGTTGACTCAGAAGACCAACTCAGCATCAATTACGGCGTAACTCCAAACTAAGGTTACGCCGTAATCAACTAGGTCAAGAAATGTTTCACGCCGCCATCAGATACGCCGTAACTCCTTTCAATGATTACGGCGTAATCATACCAATTGTAACCTGTATTGAAGATACGACATAACCCTTCCCAAGTGTTACGCCGTAACCAGCTTATCAAGAGCATAATTGAGGAATTATTGAAGTTATGGCGTAACTCTCAACTCAAGTTACGCAGTAACTAGATCGTGCCTATAAATACCAACCCTAATTTCTGCATTTTACATCATTTACTTCACACCAAAAAGTAGAGAACGTCAAGAGGGGTCCAAAGGCATATCTTGAAGAGCATACGGAGCCATCTCCAAGGGAGAAATCACTCCCTAATGATAGCATTAGCGATTGTTTTATCTTTTACTTTTGATTCATGTACTTAATTATGTCAAACACTGAATCTTTGGTTTCTTTTAATATGATCGGCTAAGCACCTTTGGTGCTAGCCTAGTTATGATTCCTTAATTGTTTTTTTTTTATGTTTTCATGCTTCTGTATAATTGTTTCTAGTGTATGCATGCATAGTTTGATGGTAGTTACCCTAGCTTCGGTAGTTTTGAATGGCGATTGTATCTAGTTGCTTAGGAGAATTGAGTAACTGACCCTAAGTTGTTAGGTTGAGTAGGGGAGGGTAAGAATTAACCAACTGACGACCCTTCCTCGCTTGTGCGAACTGACCAAATGATCACCGGTCGTTTGGATGAACTTAAGAAGTTAGGGATGAGTGTCTAAGATGTCAGCACCCGGGCACTCATTATTTTGAATCTTGCATGTAGCGGTACTTAATGACTTGGCTTAGGGGACTAAAAAAAACTCGACTTTCAAGGGTAGTAGCTTGATCTCGGGTGGAAGCCTTTGCTGATAGGTTAGGACGAACTGACCAAATGTTGTCCTAGCTGTGGAAAACTAGAAGGGGGGTTGAATAGTTTTACCAATTTAAAACTTCCTTTTCAATATTTAGATCGACTTATGTCAATCTATTTAATTGTTTATGTTGGACGTTGATAGATAGATATATAAACGTGTAATGAAAGGTAAAGAGTAAGAAGCACATCACCACGACACAAGTATTTATAGTGGTTCGGCTACAAGGACACCTTCCTTGCCCTACTCCACTCCCCGAGTCACCTACTCGAGAGTTCGTAAACACTACACCAACTCCTTATGGCGGAGAAGCCTTCACAACGTCGCTTAACCTTTTTCCGGTACAAAGCTAAATACCGAGTTCTTTCACACCAAGGCGAACCACACCTAACACAATGTCGCCTACCCTTTATACGGTGCTAGGCTAACCACCGAGTTCTTTCACACCTTAGGAGAACTAATCCTTCACAACGTCGCCTACCCTTTATTAGGTACTAGGCTAAGTACCTAGTTCTTTCACACCTTAGGTGAACTACACCTTCACGACACAACACCTAATCTCAAGGAGATCTACTCCTTGTTACAACACCATCAAGGATATCACCATCCTTGTATATAAACAAATACATATATGTATAACGATGCACCTCATCGATTATACGACCTAGGCATTCTTCCCAAATGCTACTTGATTTGATTCTTTGGCATCCTTCACTAATGCCTTTGACACAACGCTTGACACCCTTCACTAATGCCTTCGTCTTGACACCTTTAACATCCTTCACTAATGCTTTGACACGGATGATGAGCACCTTTCACTAATTCTTTCATCTTGACACTTTCGGCATTCTTCACTAATGCCTTCAACCCAACATCTATGGAGAAAGGAAGAACTATCAACAAGATAACCTTAGTAGTCTTGATGATTACGAAGCATGGCAACTCATGGACTTCGAGCTTGCACGTCTTCAAGAGGTGGTGATCTTTCCTTTAGGAGGAACCTAGTAGATCACACTAAAACAAAAGACAAACTCCATAGATCACTTAGATCTGAGGTTAGAGGGTTAGAATACTTTGGGAAGTATATATCAAAAGTACACCTAGAGAGGAAGAAATGGCTCTCTATTTATAGAGTAAATTCTCTTCTGTTTCCCCGGATCCCACGGATCCCTACCACAAGGGATCCGGCTAGCACAAAGCTAGGGATCTGTGGTCCGCTCCTCTTTGCCCATGGGTATTTTTTGTTATGGGTCATGGGTCATGGGTTATGGGTTGATCCGTGGTTTTCTTTCTAGATACAATGTATCTTAAGGATACAATGAACTTGGTTAAGTGGTATATATAAAACCATGGGTTATGGGTCAAAACCATTTTCTAGTATTTACCCATTTAGTATATACTTGTATTTACCCAATATAGCATACACTTAGTTTTTACCCATTTTAGTATACTTAGTTTAAGTATATGTTTAACCCAATATGTAAAAACTAGTTGTTGTACATATGTATCTAAATCATAATTTCACTTATACTTGTTTTAGTGTTTTATGTGAAAGCGTAAGTGTGTTAGAAAACTATTAACTCAAACTATTTACGTACTCTATTTGTTTCGTTAAAATGATTTTATATTTGTTATCGACAAAACATTAGAAGATCGTAAAATATAAATAAACGTTTTCACGGCTTATTTGTATTAACAATCTCCCTTTTGTTGATGACAAAACATAAAATTATTTTAAGGAAAAATCTAAAATTAAGTAAAGTTTGAATTTGTAGTTTTTACTTTCTTCTCCCCTTTTGTCGAAACAAAAGTGTTCAAAGAAACTAACACAATTTTATAAGAAAGAGAAAAATGTAAAATATAAAGAGAGCAAGTGGCGGAATGGTACTCGTCTTAACTCCCCTTGACGAGTCCATCCCTTTGAAAGGCGTCAAGGACATAACGTAAAATAAACTAATTGTGTTTGCAATTAAGTTTGCAAATGGTTCGCCTAAGTGGCGAGCGTGCTCCCCTTAAATATTGCAATGTTGCAATGGGGTGTCATGAAGTGTAACTCAAAATAGGATTAAGTTTGCAAATGATTTTGCAATGTCATTTGACACAAAGCTCCCCTAGCTTTATGGTGTCAATATCTTCATGTGTATTTTGAATAACTACAAAACAAAGGTTAGAAAAACAAGAGTATAGTGCATAATTTCTGCAAAGAGACTCAAGTTAGCACAAATTTGTGCTCTGTACCACGGATCCCACGGTTCCTTTCAGGAGGATCCGTCTAGTTATCTAGAAAGGATCCGGCTATCACATTACGGTTTCTTCAACAGTGAAGAAATGTCAAGGAGTGCTATTTGAGGGAATGAGATATATGTACAATATAACAAGCACAAAACACATAATAATCATAGCATATAAGTATTCATTCAATAAAACAAGAGATACACAACCAAATCTCTAAAAACTAAGAGAATGAACTAGCCAAATAGGTGCTACTAATGCTAATAAGTTAACCCAAACTTAAGATTTGACTAAAAGCTTAATGATGATCAAGGATGAGAAAGGTTTCCTAAATGTTCTAAGTTTGACCTTTTGAATATGATGCTCATTGTAGTTTAGGCTTGTTAATCTCTTCGAAACGTTCGAGGAGGTGATAAAACATGAAACGTTGCTCTTCACGTAGTTCATGTATCAACTTTTCAACATGTTTACAATGATAGCAATCCTTGTCATGGTTTCGGGTTTCTTGAGGTGAAAGTTCAAGTGAAGTGGGATGAGGATCTTCAAATGAAGGAGGATTAGGTAGAGGCTCATTAAGTGGTGGCTCTACAATGTTTGAGGGTAGAGGTAAAGAAGCATCAACTTACATTTGATCGAGTGGTTGCCTTTGATGTCTTCTCATAATCCAAAATGGACTATTGGGAGGAATAGTAGAGTTTGCTTTTGGATCAAGTATTGATTCAACACTTTGATTTTGTTGCTCAATCTCTTCAAGCAAATTAGTTGGTAATGGTGAAAGATGAGATGGCCAAGAAGGTAAATCTTCTACATTGTGAGAGTGTGGAGATGATTGGGAGGTGGCTCTAGGTATTAATGAAATAGGTTGAGTTGTGGAGGATATGTTTGGTATAATAGAATTTGGTGATGAAATCTTAGTGAGAACACTCTTCTTGGGAATTAGTTTGATTGGTTTCCTTGGTGTAGGAGAAATCCTAGCATAGGTGGACTTAACCGGAGATGATTCGGTTGAGGAAACTTCGTGTATGATTCTAGCAAGTTTCTTAGGTGGTTTTTGAGTGGATGAGTAAGCACTAGGAGCTTTTCTCATGATGAGATAACTAAGGAGGATGGTTGTAATTGCTGATAATTATGTTTGTGTTTGATGACTAAAGTGTTCTTGGCAATGTGGGTTATAAAGGGAAGAACTTTGCAATTGCATTTAAGACTTAATCCACTAATGTTCTTGGAAATGTGATGATTGACATGCACAAGGTTGAGATTCAGAGTGTCACTGATCTAGGAACTCATTTAAGATGAGATGAAGTGTTTGAGTAAGGGAGATGAGTTGAAATGATTGTTTTAGCTATGTTTGACATTAAGCATTACCGGATCCCACGGTTCCCTCCTTGAAGGGATCCGCTAGGCTAATCCTAGGGATCCGGCTCTCGTGATTATAACGAGTTTGTAATGAGGTTTTGGGAGCTAAAGCTTATCTCATTTTGAATGTTTCAGTTCTCCTAAGGGTTTAGGATGAAGGGATACTTGAATGATTAGAGGTAATAAGTGTTATAGCAAATGATTGCTTTTTATGGAAGAAGGATGGGACAAGAAGACTACCAATGGATGTCCAAGGATAACACTAAGAGTTATGAGGGTGTCAAGTCATAATAAATGATCCTAGTGATCAGGTTTTAGCTTGAGGTGATATTAAGAAAAATTCTTAAAAATTTCAAGAATTGAAAAACTAATTTTTGTCTTACCTTGAGATATAAAAGACTAGAAGCAATTTCCTAAAATTGTTTAGCTTGCTTTCTTAAAGTGTTTTGAGAGGTGAGAAATAGTTTGTGAGTAGTTGAAGCGGAAATATGGTGAGTTTTAGATGTATTGATAAAATCAGATCAATACATTAACTGTCACCCGGATCCCACGGTTCCCTCCTTGAAGGGATTCGGCTAGGCTAATCCTAGGGATCCGGCTCTCAGCAGTTATGACAGGTTTGTAATGAGGTTTTTGGGAGCTAAAGCTTATCTCATTTTGAATGTTTCAGTTCTCCTAAGGGTTTAGGATGAAGGGATACTTGAATGATTAGAGGCAATAAGTGTTATAGCAAATGATTGCTTTTTATGGAAGAAGGATGGGACAAGAAGACTACCAATGGATGTCCAAGGATAACACTAAGAGTTATGAGGGTGTCAAGTCATAATAAATGATCCTAGTGATCAGGTTTTAGCTTGAGGT